>JAEIHA010000908.1:0-170331 GCA_018904595.1 Zaprionus indianus | reverse complement strand
TAGTCTGTGCCAAGACAGTGTGTAGCCTGTGCCTAGCCAGTGTCTAGCCTGTGTTTAGCCTGTGCCTTGCCTGTGACTGGCATGTGCATAGCCCCTGCCTAGCCAGTGTCTAGCCTGTGTCAAGCCTGTGCCTTGCCTGAGACTGGCATGTGCATAGCGTGTTCCGAGCCAGTGTCTAGCCAGTGCCTAACCTGTGCCTAGCCAGTGCCTAGCCTGTGCCTAGCCAGTGTCTAGCCTATGTCTAGCCAGTGTCTAGCCTTTGTCTAGCCAGTGTCTAGCCTTTGTCTACCCTGTGCATAGCTAGAGTCTACCCAGTGCCTAGCCAGTGCCTAGCCTGTACCTAGCTAGTGCCTAGACTGTACCTAGCCAGTGCCTAGACTGTACCTAGCCAGTGCCTAGACTGTACCTAGCCAGTGCCTAGCCTGTACCTAGCCAGTGCCTAGCCTGTACCTAGCCAGTGTCTAGCCTGTGCCTAGCCATTGTCTAGCCTGTGTCTAGCCTGTGTCTAGCCTGTGTCTAGCCTGTGTCTAGCCTGTGTCTAGCCTGTGTTTAGCCTGTGTCTAGCCTGTGTCTAGCCTGTGTCTAGCCTGTGTCTAGCCTGTGTCTAGCCTGTGTCTAGCCTGTGTCTAGCCTGTGTCTAGCCTGTGTCTAGCCTGTGTCTAGCCTGTGTCTAGCCTGTGTCTAGCCTGTGTTTAGCCTGTGTCTAGCCTGTGTCTAGCCTGTGTCTAGCCTGTGTCTAGCCTGTGTCTAGCCTGTGTCTAGCCTGTGTCTAGCCTGTGTCTAGCCTGTGTCTAGCCTGTGTCTAGCCTGTGTCTAGCCTGTGTCTAGCCTGTGTCTAGCCTGTGTCTAGCCTGTGTCTAGCCTGTGTCTAACCTGTGTCTAGCCTGTGTCTAGCCTGTGTCTAGCCTGTGTCTAGCCTGTGTCTAGCCTGTGTCTAGCGTGTGCCTAGCTTGTGCCTAGCCTGTGCCTAGCCAGTGTCTAGCCTTTGTCTAGCCTGTGCATAGCCAGAGTCTAGCCAGTGTATAGCCTGTGTCTAGCCTGTGTCTAGCCTGTGTCTAGCCTGTGTCTAGCCTGTGTCTAGCCTGTGTCTAGCCTGTGTCTAGCCTGTGTTTAGCCTGTGTCTAGCCTGTGTCTAGCCTGTGTCTAGCCTGTGTCTAGCCTGTGTCTTGCCTGTGTCTAGCCTGTGTCTAGCCTGTGTCTAGCCTGTGTCTAGCCTTTGTTTAGCCTGTGTCTAACCTGTGCCTTGCCTGAGACTAACATGTGGATAGCGAGTGCCTAGTCTGTGTCTAGCCAGTGCCTAGCCTGTGCCTAGCCAGTGTCTAGCCTTTGTCTAGCTTGTGCATAGCCAGAGTCTAGCCAGTGTATAGCCTCTGTCTAGCCAGTGTATAGCCTCTGTCTAGCCTGTGTCTAGCCTGTGTCTAGCCTGTGTCTAGCCTGTGTCTAAACTGTATCTAGCCTGTGTCTAGCCTGTGTCTAGCCTGTGTGTAGCCTGTGTCTAGCCTGTGTCTAGCCTGTGTCTAGCCTGTGTCTAGCCTGTGTCTAGCCTGTGTCTAGCCTGTGTCTAGCCTGTGCCTAGTTTGTGCTAAGCTTGTGGCTAGCCTGTGTCTAGCCTGTGTCTAGCCTGTGTCTGGCCTGTGTCTAGCCTGTGTCAAGCCTGTGTCTAGCCTGTGTCTAGCCTGTGTCGAGCCTGTGTCCAGCCTGTGTCTAGCCTGTGTCTAACCTGTGTCTAGCCTGTGTCTAGCCTGTGTATAGCCTGTGCCTAGCCTGTGTCTAGCCTTTGTTTAGCCTGTGTCTAGCCTGTGCCTTGCCTGAGACTAACATGTGTATAGCATGTGCCTAGCCAGTGTCTAGCCAGTGCCTAGCCTGTGCCTAGCCAGTGTCTAGCCTTTGTCTAGCTTGTGCATAGCCAGAGTCTATCCAGTGTATAGCCTCTGTCTAGCCTGTGTCTAGCCTGTGTCTAGCCTGTGTCTAGCCCGTGTCTAGCCTGTGTCTAGCCTGTTTCTAGCCTGTGTGTAGCCTGTGTCTAGCCTGTGCCTAGCTTGTGCCTAGCTTGTGGCTAGCCTGTGTCTAGCCTGTGTCTAGCCTGTGTCTAGCCTGTGTTTAGCCTGTGTCTAGCCTGTGTCTAGCCTGTGTTTACCCTGTGTCTAGCCTGTGTCTAGCCTGTGTCTAGCCTGTGTCTAGCCTGTGTCTAGCCCGTGTCTAGCCTGTGTCTAGCCTGTGTCTAGCCTGTGTCTAGCCTGTGCCTGGCTTGTGCCTAGCTTGTGGCTAGCCTGTGTCTAGCCTGTGTCTAGCCTGTGTCTAGCGTGTGCCTAGCTTCTGCCTAGCCTGTGCCTAGCCAGTGTCTAGCCTTTGTCTAGCCTGTGCATAGCCAGAGTCTAGCCAGTGTATAGCCAGAGTCTAGCCTGTGTCTAGTCTGTGTCTAGCCTGTGTCTAGCCTGTGTCTAGCCTGTGTCTAGCCTGTGTCTAGCCTGTGTCTGGCCTGTGTCTAGCCTGTGTCTAACCTGTGTCTAGCCTGTGTCTAGCCTATGTCTAACCTGTGTCTAGCCTGTGTCTAGCTTGTCTCTAGCTTGTGTCTAGCCTGTGTCTAGCCTGTGTCTAGCCTGTGTCTAGGCTGTGTCTAGGCTGTGTCTAGCCTGTGCCTAGCTTGTGCCTAGCTTGTGGCTAGCCTGTGTCTAGCCTGTGTCTAGCCTGTGTCTAGCCTGTGTCTAGCGTGTGCCTAGCTTGTGCCTAGCTTGTGGCTAGCCTACGTGTAGCCTGTGTCTAGCCTGTGTCTAGCCTGTGTCTAGCATGTGTCTTGCCTGTGTCTAGCCTGTGTCTAGCCTGTGTCTAGCCTGTGTCTAGCCTGTTTCTAGCCTGTGTCTAGCCTGTGTCTAGCCTGTATCTAGCCTGTGTCTAGCCTGTGTATAGCCTGTGTCTAGCCTGTGTCTAGCCTGTGTATAGCCTGTGTCTAGCCTGTGTCTAGCCTGTGTCTAGCCTGTGTCTAACCTGTGTCTAGCCTGTGTCTAGCCTCTGCCTAGCCTGTACCTAGCCTGTACCTAGCCAGTGCCTAGCCAGTGCCTAGCCTGTAGCTAGCCTGTACCTAGCCTGTGCTTAGCCAGTGTCTAGCCTGTACCCAGCCAGTGTCTAGCCTGTGCCTAGCCAGTGTATAGCCTGTGCCTAGCCAGTGTCAAGCCTGTACCTAGCCAGTTTCTCGCCTGTGTCTAGCCTGTGCTTAGCCTGTGTCTAGTCTGTGCCAAGACAGTGTGTAGCCTGTGCCTAGCCAGTGTCTAGCCTGTGTTTAGCCTGTGCCTTGCCTGTGACTGGCATGTGCATAGCCCCTGCCTAGCCAGTGTCTAGCCTGTGTCAAGCCTGTGCCTTGCCTGAGACTGGCATGTGCATAGCGTGTTCCGAGCCAGTGTCTAGCCAGTGCCTAACCTGTGCCTAGCCAGTGCCTAGCCTGTGCCTAGCCAGTGTCTAGCCTATGTCTAGCCAGTGTCTAGCCTTTGTCTAGCCAGTGTCTAGCCTTTGTCTACCCTGTGCATAGCTAGAGTCTACCCAGTGCCTAGCCAGTGCCTAGCCTGTACCTAGCTAGTGCCTAGACTGTACCTAGCCAGTGCCTAGACTGTACCTAGCCAGTGCCTAGCCTGTACCTAGCCAGTGTCTAGCCTGTGCCTAGCCATTGTCTAGCCTGTGTCTAACCTGTGTCTAGCCTGTGTCTAGCCTGTGTCTAGCCTGTGTCTAGCCTGTGCCTATCCTGTGTCTAGCCTGTGTCTAGCCTGTGTCTAGCCTGTGTCTAGCCTGTGTCTAGCCTGTGTCTTGCCTGTGTCTAGCCTGTGTCTAGCCTTTGTTTAGCCTGTGTCTAACCTGTGCCTTGCCTGAGACTAACATGTGGATAGCGAGTGCCTAGTCTGTGTCTAGCCAGTGCCTAGCCTGTGCCTAGCCAGTGTCTAGCCTTTGTCTAGCTTGTGCATAGCCAGAGTCTAGCCAGTGTATAGCCTCTGTCTAGCCAGTGTATAGCCTCTGTCTAGCCTGTGTCTAGCCTGTGTCTAGCCTGTGTCTAGCCTGTGTCTAAACTGTATCTAGCCTGTGTCTAGCCTGTGTCTAGCCTGTGTGTAGCCTGTGTCTAGCCTGTGTCTAGCCTGTGTCTAGCCTGTGTCTAGCCTGTGTCTAGCCTGTGTCTAGCCTGTGTCTAGCCTGTGCCTAGTTTGTGCTAAGCTTGTGGCTAGCCTGTGTCTAGCCTGTGTCTAGCCTGTGTCTGGCCTGTGTCTAGCCTGTGTCAAGCCTGTGTCTAGCCTGTGTCTAGCCTGTGTCGAGCCTGTGTCCAGCCTGTGTCTAGCCTGTGTCTAACCTGTGTCTAGCCTGTGTCTAGCCTGTGTATAGCCTGTGCCTAGCCTGTGTCTAGCCTTTGTTTAGCCTGTGTCTAGCCTGTGCCTTGCCTGAGACTAACATGTGGATAGTGTGTGCCTAGCCAGTGTCTAGCCAGTGCCTAGCCTGTGCCTAGCCAGTGTCTAGCCTTTGTCTAGCTTGTGCATAGCCAGAGTCTAGCCAGTGTATAGCCTCTGTCTAGCCTGTGTCTAGCCTGTGTCTAGCCTGTGTCTAGCCCGTGTCTAGCCTGTGTCTAGCCTGTTTCTAGCCTGTGTCTAGCCTGTGTCTAGCCTGTGTCTAGCCTGTGTGTAGCCTGTGTCTAGCCTGTGCCTAGCTTGTGCCTAGCTTGTGGCTAGCCTGTGTCTAGCCTGTGTCTAGCCTGTGTCTAGCCTGTGTTTACCCTGTGTCTAGCCTGTGTCTAGCCTGTGTCTAGCCTGTGTCTAGCCTGTGTCTAGCCTGTGTCTAGCCTGTGTCTAGCCTGTGTCTAGCCTGTGTCTAGCCTGTGTCTAGCCTGTGTCTGGCCTGTGTCTAGCCTGTGTCTAGCCTGTGTCTAGCCTGTGTCTAGCCTGTGTCTAGCCTGTGTTTAGCCTGTGTCTAGCCTGTGTCTAGCCTGTGTCTAGCCTGTGTCTAGCCTGTGTCTAGCCTGTGTCTAGCCTGTGTCTGGCCTGTGTCTAGCCTGTGTCTAGCCTGTGTCTAGCCTGTGTCCTGCCTGTGTCTAGCCTGTGTCTAGCCTGTGTCTAGCCTTTGTCTAGCCTGTGTCTAGCCTGTGTCTAGCCTGTGTCTAGCCTGTGTCAAGCCTGTGCCTAGCTTGTGCCTAGCTTGTGGCTAGCCTTTGTCTAGCCTGTGTCTAGCCTGTGTCCAGCCTGTGTCTAGGGTGTGCCTAGCTTGTGCCTAGCTTGTGGCTAGCCTGTGTGTAGCCTGTGTCTAGCCTGTTTCTAGCCTGTGTCTAGCCTGTGTCTAGCCTGTGTCTAGCATGTGTCTTGCCTGTGTCTAGCCTGTGTCTAGCCTGTGTCTAGCCTGTTTCTAGCCTGTGTCTAGCCTGTGTCTAGCCTGGGTCTAGCCTGTGTCTTGCCTGTGTCTAGCCTGTGTCTAGCCTGTGTCTAGCCTGTGTCTAGCCTCTGCCTAGCCTGTACCTAGCCTGTACCTAGCCAGTGCCTAGCCAGTGCCTAGCCTGTACCTAGCCTGTACCTAGCCCGTGCCTAGCCAGTGTCTAGCCTTTGTCTACCCTGTGCATAGCTAGAGTCTAGCCTGTACCTAGCCAGTGCCTAGCCTGTACCTAGCCAGTGTCTAGCATGTGTCTTGCCTGTGTCTAGCCTGTGTCTAGCCTGTGTCTAGCCTGTTTCTAGCCTGTGTCTAGCCCGTGTCTAGCCTGTGTCTAGCCTGTGTCTTGCCTGTGTCTAGCCTGTGTCTAGCCTGTGTCTAGCCTGTGTCTAGCCTCTGCCTAGCCTGTACCTAGCCTGTACCTAGCCAGTGCCTAGCCAGTGCCTAGCCTGTACCTAGCCAGTGCCTAGCCTGTACCTAGCCAGTGTCTAGCCTGTGCCTAGCCATTGTCTAGACTGTGTCTAGCCTGTGTCTAGCCTGTGTCAAGCCTGTGTCTAGCCTGTGTCTAGCCTGTGTCTAGCCTGTGTCTAGCCTTTGTGTAGCCTGTGTCTAGCCTGTGCCTTGCCTGAGACTAACATGTGGATAGCGTGTGCCTAGCCAGTGTCTAGCCAGTGCCTAGCCTGTGCCTAGCCAGTGTCTAGCCTGTGTCTAGCCTGTGTCTAGCCTGTGCCTAGCCTGTGTCTAGCCTGTGTCTAGCCTGTGTCTAGCTTGTGCCTAGCTTGTGGCTAGCCTGTGTGTAGCCTGTGTCTAGCCTGTTTCTAGCCTGTGTCTAGCCTGTGTCTAGCCTGTGTCTAGCATGTGTCTTGCCTGTGTCTAGCCTGTGTCTAGCCTGTGTCTAGCCTGTTTCTAGCCTGTGTCTAGCCTGTGTCTAGCCTGTGTCTAGCCTGTGTCTTGCCTGTGTCTAGCCTGTGTCTAGCCTGTGTCTAGCCTGTGTCTAGCCTCTGCCTAGCCTGTACCTAGCCTGTACCTAGCCAGTGCCTAGCCAGTGCCTAGCCTGTACCTAGCCAGTGCCTAGCCTGTACCTAGCCAGTGTCTAGCCTGTGCCTAGCCATTGTCTAGCCTGTGTCTAACCTGTGTCTAGCCAGTGTCTAGCCTGTGCCTAGCCATTGTCTAGCCTGTGCCTAGCCATTGTCTAGCCTGTGTCTAACCTGTGTCTAGCCTGTGTCTAGCCTGTGTCTAGCCTGTGTCTAGCCTGTGTCTAGCCTGTGCCTAGCCTGTGTCTAGCCTGTGTCTAGCCTGTGTCTAGCCTGTGTCTAGCCTGTGTCTAGCCTAAGTCTAGCCTGTGCCTAGCCTGTGTCTAGCCAGTGTTTAGCCTCTGTCTAGCCTGTGTCTAGACTGTGTCTAGCCTGTGTCTAGCCTGTGTCAAGCCTGTGTCTAGCCTGTGTCTAGCCTGTGTCTAGCCTGTGTCTAGCCTTTGTGTAGCCTGTGTCTAGCCTGTGCCTTGCCTGAGACTAACATGTGGATAGCGTGTGCCTAGCCAGTGTCTAGCCAGTGCCTAGCCTGTGCCTAGCCAGTGTCTAGCCTTTGTCTAGCTTGTGCATAGCCAGAGTCTAGCCTGTGTCTAGCCTGTGTCTAGCCTGTGTCTAGCCTGTGCCTAGCTTGTGCCTAGCTTGTGGCTAGCCTGTGTCTAGCCTGTGTCTAGCCTGTGTCTAGCCTGTGTCTAGCCTGTGTCTGGCCTTTGTCTAGCCTGTGTCTAGCCTGTGTCTAGCCTGTCTCTAGCCTGTGTCTAGCCTGTGTCTAGCCTGTGTCTAGCCTGTGTCTAGCCTGTGTCTAGCCTGTGTCTAGCCTGTGTCTAGCCTGTGTCTAGCCTGTGTATAGCCTGTGCCTAGCTTGTGCCTAGCTTGTGCCTAGCTTGTGGCTAGCCTGTGTCTAGCCTGTGTCTAGCCTGTGTCTAGCCTGTGTCTAGCCTGTGTCTAGCCTGTGTCTAGCCTGTGTCTAGCCTGTGTCTAGCGTGTGCCTAGCTTGTGCCTAGCTTGTGGGTAGCCTGTGTGTAGCCTGTGTCTAGCCTGTTTCTAGCCTGTGTCTAGCCTGTGTCTAGCCTGTGTCTAGCCTGTGTCTAGCCTGTGTCTAGCCTGTTTCTAGCCTGTGTCTAGCCTGTGTCTAGCCTGTGTCTAGCCTCTGCCTAGCCTGTGTCTAGCCTGTGTCTAGCCTGTGTCTAGCCTGTGTCTAGCCTGTGTCTAGCCTGTGTCTAGCCTGTGTCTAGCATCTGCCTAGCCTGTACCTAGCCTGTACCTAGCCAGTGCCTAGCCAGTGCCTAGCCTGTACCTAGCCTGTACCTAGCCAGTGCCTAGCCAGTGTCTAGCCTGTACCTAGCCTGTGCTTAGCCAGTGTCTAGCCTGTACCCAGCCAGTGTCTAGCCTGTGCCTAGCCAGTGTCTAGCCTGTGCCTAGGCAGTGTCTAGCCTGTGCCTAGCCAGTGTCAAGCCTGTACCTAGCCAGTTTCTAGCCTGTGTCTTGCCTGTGCTTAGCCAGTGTCTAGTCTGTGCCAAGCCAGTGCCTAGCTTGTGCATAGCCAGAGTCTAGCCAGTGTATAGCCTCTGTCTAGACTGTGTCTAGCCTGTGTCTAGCCTGTGTCTAGCCTGTGTCTAGCCTGTGTCTAGCCTGTGTCTAGCCTGTGTCTAGCCTGTGCCTAGCTTGTGCCTAGCTTGTGGCTAGCCTGTGTCTAGCCTGTGTCTAGCCTGTGTCTAGCCTGTCTCTAGCCTGTGTCTAGCCTGTGTCTAGCCTGTGTCTAGCCTGTGTTTAGCCAGTGTCTAGCCTGTGTCTAGCCTGTGTCTAGCCTGTGTCTAGCCTGTGTCTAGCCTGTGTCTAGCCTGTGTCTAGCCTGTGTCTAGCCTGTGTCTAGCCTGTGTATAGCCTGTGTCTAGCCTGTGCCTAGCTTGTGCCTAGCTTTTGGCTAGCCTGTGTCTAGCCTGTGTCTAGCCTGTGTCTAGCCTGTGTCTAGCCTGTGTCTAGCCTGTGTCTAGCCTGTGTCTAGCGTGTGCCTAGCTTGTGCCTAGCTTGTGGCTAGCCTGTGTGTAGCTTGTGTCTAGCCTGTTTCTATCCTGTGTCTAGCCTGTGTCTAGCCTGTGTCTAGCCTGTGTCTTGCCTGTGTCTAGCCTGTGTCTAGCCTGTGTCTAGCCTGTGTCTAGCCTGTTTCTAGCCTGTGTCTAGCCTGTGTCTAGCCTGTGTCTAGTCTGTGTCTACCCTGTGTCTAGCCTGTGTCTAGCCTGTGTCTAGCCTGTGTCTAGCCTGTGTCTAGCCTCTGCCTAGCCTGTACCTAGCCTGTACCTAGCCAGTGCCTAGCCAGTGCCTAGCCAGTGCCTAGCCTGTACCTAGCCTGTACCTAGCCAGTGCCTAGCCAGTGTCTAGCCTATACCTAGCCTGTGCTTAGCCAGTGTCTAGCCTGTACCTAGGCAGTGTCTAGCCTGTGTCTAACCTGTGTCTAGCCAGTGTCTAGCCTGTGCCTAGCCATTTTCTAGCCTGTGTCTAACCTGTGTCTAGCCTATGTCTAGCCTGTGTCTAGCCTGTATCTAGCCTGTGCCTAGCCTGTGTCTAGCCTGTGTCTAGCCTGTGTCTAGCCTGTGTCTAGCCTGTGCCTAGCCTGTGTCTAGCCTGTGTCTAGCCTGTGTCTAGTCTGTGTCTAGACTGTGTCTAGCCTGTGTCTAGCCTGTGTCTAGCCTGTGTCTAGCCTGTGTCTAGCCTGTGTCTAGCCTGTGTCTAGCCTGTGTCTAGCCTGTGTCTAGCCTGTGTCTAGCCTGTGTCTAGCCGTTGTTTAGCCTGTGTCTAGCCTGTGCCTTGCCTGAGACTAACATGTGGATAGCGTGTGCCTAGCCAGTGTCTAGCCAGTGCCTAGCCTGTGCCTAGCCAGTGTCTAGCCTTTGTCTAGCTTGTGCATAGCCAGAGTCTAGCCAGTGTATAGCCTCTTTCTAGCCTGTGTCTAGCCTGTGTCTAGCCTGTGTCTAGCCTGTGTCTAGCCTGTGTCTAGCCTGTGTCTAGCCTGTGTCTAGCATGTGTCTAGCCTGTGTCTAGCCTGTGTCTAGCCTGTGTCTAGCCTGTGTCTTGCCTGTGTCTAGCCTGTGTCTAGCCTCTGTCTAGCCTATGTCTAACCTGTATCTAGCCTGTGTCTAGCCTGTGTCTAGCCTGTGTCTAGCCTGTGCCTAGCTTGTGTCTAGCCTGTGCCTAGCTTGTGCCTAGCTTGTGGCTAGCCTGTGTCTAGCCTATGTCTAGCCTGTGTCTAGCCTGTGTTTACCCTGTGTCTAGCCTGTGTCTACCCTGTGTCTAGCCTGTGTCTAGCCTGTGTCTAGCCTGTGTCTAGCCTGTGTCTGGCCTGTGTCTAGCCTGTGTCTAGCCTGTGTCTAGCCTGTCTCTAGCCTGTGTCTAGCCTGTGTCTAGCCTGTGTCTAGCCTGTGTCTAGCCTGTGTCTAGCCTGTGTCTAGCCTATGTCTAGCCTGTGTCTAGCCTGTGTCTAGCCTGTGTCTAGCCTGTGTCTAGCCTGTGTCTAGCCTGTGTCTAGCCTGTGTCTAGCCTGTGTCTAGCCTGTGTCTAGTCTGTGTCTAGACTGTGTCTAGCCTGTGTCTAGCCTGTGTCTAGCC
The DNA here is from genome assembly GCA_018904595.1 of Zaprionus indianus. NCBI lineage: Eukaryota > Metazoa > Arthropoda > Insecta > Diptera > Drosophilidae > Zaprionus > Zaprionus indianus. The sequence continues at coordinate 160,316 of JAEIHA010000908.1, read as the reverse complement.
TGTGTCTAGCCTGTGTCTAGCCTGTGTCTAGCCTGTGTCTAGCCTGTGTCTAGCCTGTGTCTAGCCTGTGTCCAGCCTGTGTCTAGCCTGTGTCTAGCCTGTGTCTAGCCGTTGTTTAGCCTGTGTCTAGCCTGTGCCTTGCCTGAGACTAACATGTGGATAGCGTGTGCCTAGCCAGTGTCTAGCCAGTGCCTAGCCTGTGCCTAGCCAGTGTCTAGCCTTTGTCTAGCTTGTGCATAGCCAGAGTCTAGCCAGTGTATAGCCTCTGTCTAGCCTGTGTCTAGCCTGTGTCTAGCCTGTGTCTAGCATGTGTCTAGCCTGTGTCTAGCCTGTGTCTAGCCTGTGTCTAGCCTGTGTCTAGCCTGTGTCTAGCCTATGTCTAGCCTGTATCTAGCCTGTGTCTAGCCTGTGTCTAGCCTGTGTCTAGCCTGTGCCTAGCTTGTGTCTAGCCTGTGCCTAGCTTGTGCCTAGCTTGTGGCTGGCCTGTGTCTAGCCTATGTCTAGCCTGTGTCTAGCCTGTGTTTACCCTGTGTCTAGCCTGTGTCTACCCTGTGTCTAGCCTGTGTCTAGCCTGTGTCTAGCCTGTGTCTAGCCTGTGTCTGGCCTGTGTCTAGCCTGTGTCTAGCCTGTGTCTAGCTTGTCTCTAGCCTGTGCCTAGCCTGTGTCTAGCCTGTGTCTAGCCTGTGTCTAGCCTGTGTCTAGCCTGTGTCTAGCCTGTGTCTAGCCTATGTCTAGCCTGTGTCTAGCCTGTGCTTAGGCAGTGTCTAGTCTGTGCCAAGCCAGTGTCTAGCCTGTGCCTAGCCAGTGTCTAGCCTGTGCATAGCCTGTGCCTTGCCTGTGACTGGCATGTGCATAGCCTGTGCCTAGCCAGTGTCTAGCCTGTGTCAAGCCTGTGCTTTGCCTGAGACTGGCATGTGCATAGCGTGTTCCGAGCCAGTGTCTAGCCAGTGCCTAATCTGTGCCTAGCCAGTGCCTAGCCAGTGTCTAGCCTTTGTCTAGCCAGTGTCTAGCCTGTGTTTAGCCAGTGTCTAGCCTGTGTCTAGCCTGTGTCTAGCCTGTGTCTAGCCCGTGTCTAGCCTGTGTCTAGCCTGTGTCTAGCCTGTGTCTAGCCTGTGTCTAGCCTGTGTCTAGCCTGTGTCTAGCCTGTGTCTAGCCTGTGTCTAGCCTGTGTCTAGCCTGTGTCTAGCCTGTGTCTAGCCTGTGTCTAGCCTGTGTCTAGCCTGTGCCTAGCCTGTGCCTAGCCTGTGCCTAGCCTGTGCCTAGCCAGTGCCTAGCCTGTGCCTAGCCTGAACCTAGCCAGTGCCTAGCCAGTGTCTAGCCTGTGCCTAGCCTGTGCTTAGCCAGTGTCTAGCCTGTGCTTAGCCAGTGTCTAGCCTGTACCCAGCCAGTGTCTAGCCTGTGCCTAGCCAGTGTCTAGCCTGTGCCTAGCCAGTGTCTAGCCTGTGCCTAGCCAGTTTCTAGCCTGTGTCTTGCCTGTGCTTAGCCAGTGTCTAGTCTGTGCCAAGCCAGTGTCTAGCCTGTGCCTAGCCAGTGTCTAGCCTGTGTATAGCCTGTGCCTTGCCTGTGACTGGCATGTGCATAGCCTGTGCCTAGCCAGTGTCTAGCCTGTGTCAAGCCTGTGCCTTGCCTGAGACTGGCATGTGCATAGCGTGTTCCGAGCCAGTGTCTAGCCAGTGCCTAACCTGTGCCTAGCCAGTGCCTAGCCAGTGTCTAGCCTTTGTCTAGCCAGTGTCTAGCCTTTGTCTACCCTGTGCATAGCTAGAGTCTAGCCTGTACCTAGCCAGTGCCTAGCCTGTACCTAGCCAGTGCCTAGACTGTACCTAGCCAGTGCTTAGCCTTTACCTAGCCAGTGTCTAGCCTGTGCCTAGCCATTGTCTAGCCTGTGTCCAGCCTGTGTCTAGCCTGTGTCTAGCCTGTGTCTAGCCTGTGTCTAGCCTGTGTCTAGCCTGTGTCTAGCCTGTGTCTAGCCTGTGTCTAGTCTGTGTCTAGACAGTGTCTAGCCTGTGTCTAGCCTGTGTCTAGCCTGTGTCTAGCCTGTGTCTAGCCTGTGTCTAGCCTGTGTCTAGCCTGTGTCTAGCCTGTGTCTAGCCTGTGTCCAGCCTGTGTCTAGCCTGTGTCTAGCCTGTGTCTAGCCGTTGTTTAGCCTGTGTCTAGCCTGTGCCTTGCCTGAGACTAACATGTGGATAGCGTGTGCCTAGCCAGTGTCTAGCCAGTGCCTAGCCTGTGCCTAGCCAGTGTCTAGCCTTTGTCTAGCTTGTGCATAGCCAGAGTCTAGCCAGTGTATAGCCTCTGTCTAGCCTGTGTCTAGCCTGTGTCTAGCCTGTGTCTAGCATGTGTCTAGCCTGTGTCTAGCCTGTGTCTAGCCTGTGTCTAGCCTGTGTCTAGCCTGTGTCTAGCCTGTGTCTAGCCTATGTCTAGCCTGTATCTAGCCTGTGTCTAGCCTGTGTCTAGCCTGTGTCTAGCCTGTGCCTAGCTTGTGTCTAGCCTGTGCCTAGCTTGTGCCTAGCTTGTGGCTAGCCTGTGTCTAGCCTATGTCTAGCCTGTGTCTAGCCTGTGTTTACCCTGTGTCTAGCCTGTGTCTGCCCTGTGTCTAGCCTGTGTCTAGCCTGTGTCTAGCCTGTGTCTAGCCTGTGTCTGGCCTGTGTCTAGCCTGTGTCTAGCCTGTGTCTAGCTTGTCTCTAGCCTGTGTCTAGCCTGTGTCTAGCCTGTGTCTAGCCTGTGTCTAGCCTGTGTCTAGCCTGTGTCTAGCCTGTGTCTAGCCTGTGTCTAGCCTATGTCTAGCCTGTGTCTAGCCTGTGCTTAGCCAGTGTCTAGTCTGTGCCAAGCCAGTGTCTAGCCTGTGCCTAGCCAGTGTCTAGCCTGTGCATAGCCTGTGCCTTGCCTGTGACTGGCATGTGCATAGCCTGTGCCTAGCCAGTGTCTAGCCTGTGTCAAGCCTGTGCTTTGCCTGAGACTGGCATGTGCATAGCGTGTTCCGAGCCAGTGTCTAGCCAGTGCCTAATCTGTGCCTAGCCAGTGCCTAGCCAGTGTCTAGCCTTTGTCTAGCCAGTGTCTAGCCTGTGTTTAGCCAGTGTCTAGCCTGTGTCTAGCCTGTGTCTAGCCTGTGTCTAGCCCGTGTCTAGCCTGTGTCTAGCCTGTGTCTAGCCTGTGTCTAGCCTGTGTCTAGCCTGTGTCTAGCCTGTGTCTAGCCTGTGTCTAGCCTGTGTCTAGCCTGTATCTAGCCTGTGTCTAGCCTGTGTCTAGCCTGTGTCTAGCCTGTGTCTGGCCTGTGTCTAGCCTCTGCCTAGCCTGTGCCTAGCCTGTGCCTAGCCAGTGCCTAGCCAGTGCCTAGCCTGTACCTAGCCTGTGCCTAGCCTGTGCCTAGCCAGTGTCTAGCCTGTACCTAGCCTGTGCTTAGCCAGTGTCTAGCCTGTGCTTAGCCAGTGTCTAGCCTGTGCCCAGCCAGTGTCTAGCCTGTGCCTAGCCAGTGTCTAGCCTGTGCCTAGCCAGTGTCAAGCCTGTACCTAGCCAGTTTCTAGCCTGTGTCTTGCCTGTGCTTAGCCAGTGTCTAGTCTGTGCCAAGCCAGTGTCTAGCCTGTGCCTAGCCAGTGTCTAGCCTGTGTATAGCCTGTGCCTTGCCTGTGACTGGCATGTGCATAGCCTGTGCCTAGCCAGTGTCTAGCCTGTGTCAAGCCTGTGCCTTGCCTGAGACTGGCATGTGCATAGCGTGTTCCGAGCCAGTGTCTAGCCAGTGCCTAACCTGTGCCTAGCCAGTGCCTAACCTGTGCTTAGCCAGTGCCTAGCCAGTGTCTAGCCTTTGTCTAGCCAGTCTCTAGCCTTTGTCTACCCTGTGCATAGCCTGAGTCTAGCCTGTGCCTAGCCAGTGCCTAGCCTGTGCCTAGCCAGTGCCTAGCCTGTGCCTAGCCAGTGCTTAGCCTTTGCCTAGCCAGTGTCTAGCCTGTGTCTAGCCATTGTCTAGCCTGTGTCTAGCCTGTGTCTAGCCTGTGTCTAGCCTGTGTCTAGCCTGTGTCTAGCCTGTGTCTAGCCTGTGTCTAGCCTGTGTCTAGCCTGTGTCTAGCCTGTGTCTAGCCTGTGTCTAGCCTGTGTCTAGCCTGTGTCTAGCCTCTGCCTAGCCTGTGCCTAGCCTGTGCCTAGCCAGTGCCTAGCCAGTGCCTAGCCTGTGCCTAGCCTGTGCCTAGCCAGTGCCTAGCCAGTGTCTAGCCTGTGCCTAGCCTGTGTCTAGCCAGTGTCTAGCCTGTGCCTAGCCAGTGTCTAGCCTGTGCCTAGCCAGTGTCTAGCCTGTGCCTAGCCAGTGTCTAGCCTGTGCCTAGCCAGTGTCAAGCCTGTGCCTAGCCAGTTTCTAGCCTGTGTCTTGCCTGTGCTTAGCCAGTGTCTAGTCTGTGCCAAGCCAGTGTCTAGCCTGTGCCTAGCCAGTGTCTAGCCTGTGTATAGCCTGTGCCTTGCCTGTGACTGGCATGTGCATAGCCTGTGCCTAGCCAGTGTCTAGCCTGTGTCAAGCCTGTGCCTTGCCTGAGACTGGCATGTGCAAAGCGTGTTCCGAGCCAGTGTCTAGCCAGTGCCTAACCTGTGCCTAGCCAGTGCCTAGCCTGTGCCTAGCCAGTGTTTAGCCTTTGTCTAGCCAGTGTCTAGCCTTTGTCTACCCTGTGCATAGCTAGAGTCTAGCCTGTACCTAGCCAGTGCCTAGCCTGTACCTAGCCAGTGCCTAGACTGTACCTAGCCAGTGCTTAGCCTGTGCCTAGCCAGTGTCTAGCCTGTGTCTAACCTGTGTCTAGCCTGTGTCTAACCTGTGTCTAGCCAGTGTCTAGCCTGTGCCTAGCCATTGTCTAGCCTGTGTCTAACCTGTGTCTAGCCTGTGTCTAGCCTGTGTCTAGCCTGTGTCTAGCCTGTGTCTAGCCTGTGCCTGCCTGTGTCTAGCCTGGGTCTAGCCACCTGTGTCTAGCCTGTGTCTAGCCTGTGCCTAGCCTGTGTCTAGCCTGTGTCTAGCCTGTGTCTAGTCTGTGTCTAGACTGTGTCTAGCCTGTGTCTAGCCTGTGTCTAGCCTGTGTCTAGCCTGTGTCTAGCCCGTGTCTAGCCTGTGTCTAGCCTGTGTCTAGCCTGTGTCTAGCCTGTGTCTAGCCTGTGTCTAGCCTCTGCCTAGCCTGTGCCTAGCCTGTACCTAGCCAGTGCCTAGCCAGTGCCTAGCCTGTACCTAGCCTGAACCTAGCCAGTGCCTAGCCAGTGTCTAGCCTGTACCTAGCCTGTGCTTAGCCAGTGTCTAGCCTGTACCCAGCCAGTGTCTAGCCTGTGCCTAGCCAGTGTCTAGCCTGTGCCTAGCCAGTGTCTAGCCTGTGCCTAGCCAGTGTCTAGCCTGTGCATAGCCTGTGCCTTGCCTGTGACTGGCATGTGCATAGCCTGTGCCTAGCCAGTGTCTAGCCTGTGTCAAGCCTGTGCCTTGCCTGAGACTGGCATGTGCATAGCGTGTTCCGAGCCAGTGTCTAGCCAGTGCCTAACCTGTGCCTAGCCAGTGCCTAGCCAGTGTCTAGCCTGTGCATAGCCTGTGCCTTGCCTGTGACTGGCATGTGCATAGCCTGTGCCTAGCCAGTGTCTAGCCTGTGTCAAGCCTGTGCCTTGCCTGAGACTGGCATGTGCATAGCGTGTTCCGAGCCAGTGTCTAGCCAGTGCCTAACCTGTGCCTAGCCAGTGCCTAGCCTTTGTCTAGCTTGTGCATAGCCAGAGTCTAGCCAGTGTATAGCCTCTGTCTAGCCTGTGTCTAGCCTGTGTCTAGCCTGTGTCTAGCCTGTGTCTAGCCTGTGTCTAGCCTGTGTCTAGCCTGTGTCTAACCTGTGTCTAGCATGTGTCTAGCCTGTGTCTAGCCTGTGTCTAGCCTGTGTCTGTCTAGCCTGTGTCTAGCCTGTGTCTAGCCTGTGTCTAGCCTGTGTCTAGCCTGTGCTTAGCCAGTGTCTAGTCTGTGCCAAGCCAGTGTTTAGCCAGTGCCTAACCTGTGCCTAGCCAGTGCCTAGCCTTTGTCTAGCTTGTGCATAGCCAGAGTCTAGCCAGTGTATAGCCTCTGTCTAGCCTGTGTCTAGCCTGTGTCTAGCCTGTGTCTAGCCTGTGTCTAGCCTGTGTCTAGCCTGTGTCTAACCTGTGTCTAGCATGTGTCTAGCCTGTGTCTAGCCTGTGTCTAGCCTCTGTCTAGCCTGTGTCTAGCCTGTGTCTAGCCTGTGTCTAGCCTGTGTCTAGCCTGTGTCTAGCCAGTGTCTAGTCTGTGCCAAGCCAGTGTCTAGCCTGTGCCTAGCCAGTGTCTAGCCTGTGCATAGCCTGTGCCTTGCCTGTGACTGGCATGTGCATAGCCTGTGCCTAGCCAGTGTCTAGCCTGTGTCAAGCCTGTGCCTTGCCTGAGACTGGCATGTGCATAGCGTGTTCCGAGCCAGTGTCTAGCCAGTGCCTAACCTGTGCCTAGCCAGTGCCTAGCCAGTGTCTAGCCTTTGTCTAGCCAGTGTCTAGCCTGTGTTTAGCCAGTGTCTAGCCTGTGTCTAGCCTGTGTCTAGCCTGTACCTAGCCAGTGCCTAGCCAGTGCCTAGCCTGTACCTAGCCTGAACCTAGCCAGTGCCTAGCCAGTGTCTAGCCTGTACCTAGCCTGTGCTTAGCCAGTGTCTAGCCTGTGCCTAGCCAGTGTCTAGCCTGTGCCTAGCCAGTGTCTAGCCTGTGCCTAGCCAGTGTCTAGCCTGTGCCTAGCCAGTGTCAAGCCTGTACCTAGCCAGTTTCTAGCCTGTGTCTTGCCTGTGCTTAGCCAGTGTCTAGTCTGTGCCAAGCCAGTGTCTAGCCTGTGCCTAGCCAGTGTCTAGCCTGTGTATAGCCTGTGCCTTGCCTGTGACTGGCATGTGCATAGCCTGTGCCTAGCCAGTGTCTAGCCTGTGTCAAGCCTGTGCCTTGCCTGAGACTGGCATGTGCATAGCGTGTTCCGAGCCAGTGTCTAGCCAGTGCCTAACCTGTGCCTAGCCAGTGCCTAACCTGTGCCTAGCCAGTGCCTAGCCAGTGTCTAGCCTTTGTCTAGCCAGTGTCTAGCCTTTGTCTACCCTGTGCATAGCTAGAGTCTAGCCTGTACCTAGCCAGTGCCTAGCCTGTACCTAGCCAGTGCCTAGACTGTACCTAGCCAGTGCTTAGCCTTTACCTAGCCAGTGTCTAGCCTGTGCCTAGCCATTGTCTAGCCTGTGTCTAACCTGTGTCTAGCCAGTGTCTAGCCTGTGCCTAGCCATTGTCTAGCCTGTGTCTAGCCTGTGTCTAGCCTGTGTCTAGCCTGTGTCTAGCCTGTGTCTAGCCTGTGTCTAGCCTGTGTCTAGCCTGTGTCTAGCCTGTGTCTAGCCTGTGTCTAGCCTGTGTCTAGCCTGTGTCTAGCCTGTGTCTAGCCTGTGTCTAGCCTGTGTCTAGCCTGTGTCTAGCCTGTGTCTAGCCTGTGTCTAGCCTGTGTCTAGCCTGTGTCTAGCCTGTGTCTAGGCTGTGTCTAGCCTGTGTCTAGCCTGTGTCTAGCCTGTGTCTAGCCTGTGTCTAGCCTGTGTCTAGCCTGTGTCTAGCCTGTGTCTAGCCTGTGTCTAGCCGTTGTTTAGCCTGTGTCTAGCCTGTGCCTTGCCTGAGACTAACATGTGGATAGCGTGTGCCTAGCCAGTGTCTAGCCAGTGCCTAGCCTGTGCCTAGCCAGTGTCTAGCCTTTGTCTAGCTTGTGCATAGCCAGAGTCTAGCCAGTGTATAGCCTCTGTCTAGCCTGTGTCTAGCCTGTGTCTAGCCTGTGTCTAGCCTGTGTCTAGCCTGTGTCTAGCCTGTGTCTAGCCTGTGTCTAGCCTGTGTCTAGCCTGTGTCTAGCCTGTGTCTAGCCTGTGTCTAGCCTGTGTCTAGCCTGTGTCTAGCCTGTGTCTAGCCTGTGTCTAGCCTGTGTCTAGCCTGTGTCTAGCCTGTGTCTAGCCTGTGCCTAGCCTGTGTCTAGCCTGTGCCTAGCCTGTGCCTAGCCTGTGCCCTGGCCTGCTAGCCAGTGCCTAGCCAGTGTCTAGCCTGTACCTAGCCTGTGCTTAGCCAGTGTCTAGCCTGTACCCAGCCAGTGTCTAGCCTGTGCCTAGCCAGTGTCTAGCCTGTGCCTAGCCAGTGTCTAGCCTGTGCCTAGCCAGTGTCAAGCCTGTACCTAGCCAGTTTCTAGCCTGTGTCTTGCCTGTGCTTAGCCAGTGTCTAGTCTGTGCCAAGCCAGTGTCTAGCCTGTGCCTAGCCAGTGTCTAGCCTGTGTATAGCCTGTGCCTTGCCTGTGACTGGCATGTGCATAGCCTGTGCCTAGCCAGTGTCTAGCCTGTGTCAAGCCTGTGCCTTGCCTGAGACTGGCATGTGCAAAGCGTGTTCCGAGCCAGTGTCTAGCCAGTGCCTAACCTGTGCCTAGCCAGTGCCTAGCCTGTGCCTAGCCAGTGTTTAGCCTTTGTCTAGCCAGTGTCTAGCCTTTGTCTACCCTGTGCATAGCTAGAGTCTAGCCTGTACCTAGCCAGTGCCTAGCCTGTACCTAGCCAGTGCCTAGACTGTACCTAGCCAGTGCTTAGCCTGTACCTAGCCAGTGTCTAGCCTGTGTCTAACCTGTGTCTAGCCAGTGTCTAGCCTGTGCCTAGCCATTGTCTAGCCTGTGTCTAACCTGTGTCTAGCCTGTGTCTAGCCTGTGTCTAGCCTGTGTCTAGCCTGTGCCTAGCCTGTGTCTAGCCTGTGCCTAGCCTGTGTCTAGCCTGTGTCTAGCCTGTGTCTAGCCTGTGTCTAGCCTGTGTCTAGCCTGTGTCTAGCCTTGCTGCCTGTCTAGCCTGTGTCTAGCCTGTGTCTAGCCTGTGTCTAGCCTGTGTCTAGCCTGTGTCTAGCCTGTGTCTAGCCTGTGTCTAGCCTGTGTCTAGCCTGTGTCTAGCCTGTGTCTCAGCCTGTGTCTAGCCTGTGTCTAGCCTGTGTCTAGCCTGTGTCTAGCCTGTGTCTAGCCAGTGCCTCAGCCAGTGTCTAGCCTGTGCCTAGCCTGTGCCTAGCCAGTGTCTAGCCTGTGCCTAGCCAGTGTCTAGCCTGTGCCTAGCCAGTGTCTAGCCTGTGCCTAGCCAGTGTCTAGCCTGTGCCTAGCCAGTGTCTAGCCTGTGCCTAGCCAGTGTCAAGCCTGTACCTAGCCAGTTTCTAGCCTGTGTCTTGCCTGTGCTTAGCCAGTGCCTAGACTGTACCTAGCCAGTGCTTAGCCTTTACCTAGCCAGTGTCTAGCCTGTGCCTAGCCATTGTCTAGCATGTGTCTAACCTGTGTCTAGCCAGTGTCTAGCCTGTGCCTAGCCTGTGTCTAACCTGTGTCTAGCCTGTGTCTAGCCTGTGTCTAGCCTGTGTCTAGCCTGTGTCTAGCCTGTGTCTAGCCTGTGTCTAGCCTGTGTCTAGCCTGTGTCTAGCCTGTGTTTAGCCTGTGTCTAGCCTGTGTCTAGCCTGTGTCTAGACTGTGTCTAGCCTGTGTCTAGCCTGTGTCTAGCCTGTGTCTTGCCTGTGTCTAGCCTGTGTCTAGCCTGTGTCTAGCCTGTGTCTAGCCTGTGTCTAGCCTGTGTCTAGCCTGTGTCTAGCCGTTGTTTAGCCTGTGTCTAGCCTGTGCCTTGCCTGAGACTAACATGTGGATAGCGTGTGCCTAGCCAGTGTCTAGCCAGTGCCTAGCCAGTGTCTAGCCTTTGTCTAGCTTGTGCATAGCCAGAGTCTAGCCAGTGTATAGCCTCTGTCTAGCCTGTGTCTAGCCTGTGTCTAGCCTGTGTCTAGCCTGTGTCTAGCCTGTGTCTAGCCTGTGTCTAACCTGTGTCTAGCATGTGTCTAGCCTGTGTCTAGCCTGTGTCTAGCCTCTGTCTAGCCTGTGTCTAGCCTGTGTCTAGCCTGTGTCTAGCCTGTGTCTAGCCTGTGTCTAGCCTGTGTCTAGCCTGTGTCTAGCCTGTGTCTAGCCTGTGTCTAGCCTCTGCCTAGCCTGTGTCTAGCCTGTGCCTAGCCAGTGCCTAGCCAGTGCCTAGCCTGTACCTAGCCTGTACCTAGCCAGTGCCTAGCCAGTGTCTAGCCTGTACCTAGCCTGTGCTTAGCCAGTGTCTAGCCTGTACCCAGCCAGTGTCTAGCCTGTGCCTAGCCAGTGTCTAGCCTGTGCCTAGCCAGTGTCTAGCCTGTGCCTAGCCAGTGTCAAGCCTGTACCTAGCCAGTTTCTAGCCTGTGTCTTGCCTGTGCTTAGCCAGTGTCTAGTCTGTGCCAAGCCAGTGTCTAGCCTGTGCCTAGCCAGTGTCTAGCCTGTGTATAGCCTGTGCCTTGCCTGTGACTGGCATGTGCATAGCCTGTGCCTAGCCAGTGTCTAGCCTGTGTCAAGCCTGTGCCTTGCCTGAGACTGGCATGTGCAAAGCGTGTTCCGAGCCAGTGTCTAGCCAGTGCCTAACCTGTGCCTAGCCAGTGCCTAGCCTGTGCCTAGCCAGTGTTTAGCCTTTGTCTAGCCAGTGTCTAGCCTTTGTCTACCCTGTGCATAGCTAGAGTCTAGCCTGTACCTAGCCAGTGCCTAGCCTGTACCTAGCCAGTGCCTAGACTGTACCTAGCCAGTGCTTAGCCTGTACCTAGCCAGTGTCTAGCCTGTGTCTAACCTGTGTCTAGCCAGTGTCTAGCCTGTGCCTAGCCATTGTCTAGCCTGTGTCTAACCTGTGTCTAGCCTGTGTCTAGCCTGTGTCTAGCCTGTGTCTAGCCTGTGCCTAGCCTGTGTCTAGCCTGTGTCTAGCCTGTGTCTAGCCTGTGTCTAGCCTGTGTCTAGCCTGTGTCTAGCCTGTGTCTAGCCTGTGTCTAGCCTGTGTCTAGCCTGTGTCTAGCCTGTGTCTAGTCTGTGTCTAGCCTGTGTCTAGCCTGTGTCTAGCCTGTGTCTAGCCTGTGTCTAGCCTGTGTCTAGCCTGTGTCTAGCCTGTGTCTAGCCTGTGTCTAGCCTGTGTCTAGCCTGTGTCTAGCCTGTGTCTAGCCTGTGTCTAGCCTGTGTCTAGCCTGTGTCTAGCCTGTGCCTAGCCTGTGTCTAGCCTGTGCCTAGCCAGTGCCTAGCCAGTGCCTAGCCTCTGCCTAGCCTGAACCTAGCCAGTGCCTAGCCAGTGTCTAGCCTGTACCTAGCCTGTGCTTAGCCAGTGTCTAGCCTGTGCCCAGCCAGTGTCTAGCCTGTGCCTAGCCAGTGTCTAGCCTGTGCCTAGCCAGTGTCTAGCCTGTGCCTAGCCAGTGTCTAGCCTGTGCCTAGCCAGTGTCTAGCCTGTGCCTAGCCTGTGTCTAGCCTGTGTCTAGCCTGTGTCTTGCCTGTGCTTAGCCAGTGTCTAGTCTGTGCCAAGCCAGTGTCTAGCCTGTGCCTAGCCAGTGTCTAGCCTGTGTATAGCCTGTGCCTTGCCTGTGACTGGCATGTGCATAGCCTGTGCCTAGCCAGTGTCTAGCCTGTGTCAAGCCTGTGCCTTGCCTGAGACTGGCATGTGCATAGCGTGTTCCGAGCCAGTGTCTAGCCAGTGCCTAACCTGTGCCTAGCCAGTGCCTAACCTGTGCCTAGCCAGTGCCTAGCCAGTGTCTAGCCTTTGTCTAGCCAGTGTCTAGCCTTTGTCTACCCTGTGCATAGCTAGAGTCTAGCCTGTACCTAGCCAGTGCCTAGCCTGTACCTAGCCAGTGCCTAGACTGTACCTAGCCAGTGCTTAGCCTTTACCTAGCCAGTGTCTAGCCTGTGCCTAGCCATTGTCTAGCCTGTGCCTAGCCATTGTCTAGCCTGTGTCTAACCTGTGTCTAGCCAGTGTCTAGCCTGTGCCTAGCCATTGTCTAGCCTGTGTCTAACCTGTGTCTAGCCTGTGTCTAGCCTGTGTCTAGCCTGTGTCTAGCCTGTGTCTAGCCTGTGTCTAGCCTGTGTCTAGCCTGTGTCTAGCCTGTGTCTAGCCTGTGTCTAGCCTGTGTCTAGCCTGTGCCTAGCCTGTGTCTAGCCTGTGCCTAGCCTGTGTCTAGTCTGTGTCTAGACTGTGTCTAGCCTGTGTCTAGTCTGTGTCTAGACTGTGTCTAGCCTGTGTCTAGCCTGTGTCTAGCCTGTGTCTAGCCTGTGTCTAGCCAGTGCCTAGCCAGTGTCTAGCCTGTACCTAGCCTGTGCTTAGCCAGTGTCTAGCCTGTGCCTAGCCAGTGTCTAGCCTGTGCCTAGCCAGTGTCTAGCCTGTGCCTAGCCAGTGTCTAGCCTGTGCCTAGCCAGTGTCTAGCCTGTGCCTAGCCAGTGTCAAGCCTGTACCTAGCCAGTTTCTAGCCTGTGTCTTGCCTGTGCCTAGCCAGTGCCTAGCCTGTACCTAGCCTGTACCTAGCCAGTGTCTAGCCTGTGTCTTGCCTGTGCTTAGCCAGTGCCTAGACTGTACCTAGCCAGTGCTTAGCCTTTACCTAGCCAGTGTCTAGCCTGTGCCTAGCCATTGTCTAGCATGTGTCTAGCCTGTGTCTAGCCAGTGTCTAGCCTGTGCCTAGCCTGTGTCTAACCTGTGTCTAGCCTGTGTCTAGCCTGTGTCTAGCCTGTGTCTAGCCTGTGTCTAGCCTGTGTCTAGCCTGTGTCTAGCCTGTGTCTAGCCTGTGTCTAGCCTGTGTCTAGCCTGTGTCTAGCCTGTGTCTAGCCTGTGTCTAGCCTGTGTCTAGCCTGTGTCTAGCCTGTGTCTAGCCTGTGTCTAGCCTGTGTCTAGCCTGTGTCTAGCCTGTGTCTAGCCTGTGTCTAGCCTGTATCTAGCCTGTGTCTAGCCTGTGTCTAGCCTGTGTCTAGCCTGTGTCTAGCCTGTATCTAGCCTCTGCCTAGCCTGTACCTAGCCTGTACCTAGCCAGTGCCTAGCCAGTGCCTAGCCTGTACCTAGCCTGAACCTAGCCAGTGCCTAGCCAGTGTCTAGCCTGTACCTAGCCTGTGCTTAGCCAGTGTCTAGCCTGTACCCAGCCAGTGTCTAGCCTGTGCCTAGCCAGTGTCTAGCCTGTGCCTAGCCAGTGTCTAGCCTGTGCCTAGCCTGTGTCTAGCCTGTGTCTAGCCTGTGTCTAGCCTGTGTCTTGCCTGTGCTTAGCCAGTGTCTAGTCTGTGCCAAGCCAGTGTCTAGCCTGTGCCTAGCCAGTGTCTAGCCTGTGTATAGCCTGTGCCTTGCCTGTGACTGGCATGTGCATAGCCTGTGCCTAGCCAGTGTCTAGCCTGTGTCAAGCCTGTGCCTTGCCTGAGACTGGCATGTGCATAGCGTGTTCCGAGCCAGTGTCTAGCCAGTGCCTAACCTGTGCCTAGCCAGTGCCTAACTTGTGCCTAGCCAGTGCCTAGCCAGTGTCTAGCCTTTGTCTAGCCAGTGTCTAGCCTTTGTCTACCCTGTGCATAGCTAGAGTCTAGCCTGTACCTAGCCAGTGCCTAGCCTGTACCTAGCCAGTGCCTAGACTGTACCTAGCCAGTGCTTAGCCTTTACCTAGCCAGTGTCTAGCCTGTGCCTAGCCATTGTCTAGCCTGTGCCTAGCCAATGTCTAGCCTGTGTCTAACCTGTGTCTAGCCAGTGTCTAGCCTGTGCCTAGCCATTGTCTAGCCTGTGTCTAACCTGTGTCTAGCCTGTGTCTAGCCTGTGTCTAGCCTGTGTCTAGCCTGTGTCTAGCCTGTGTCTAGCCTGTGTCTAGCCTGTGTCTAGCCTGTGTCTAGCCTGTGTCTAGCCTGTGTCTAGCCTGTGTCTAGCCTGTGTCTAGCCTGTGTCTAGCCTGTGTCTAGCCTATGCCTAGCCTGTGTCTAGCCTGTGCCTAGCCTGTGTCTAGCCTGTGTCTAGCCTGTGTCTAGCCTGTGTCTAGCCTGTGTCTAGCCTGTGTCTAGCCTGTGTCTAGCCTGTGTCTAGCCTGTGTCTGGCCTGTGCCTAGCCTGTGTCTAGCCTGTGTCTAGCCTGTGTCTAGCCTGTGTCTAGCCTGTGCCTAGCCAGTGTCTAGCCTGTGTCTAGCCTGTGCTTAGCCAGTGTCTAGCCTGTGCCTAGCCAGTGTCTAGCCTGTGCCTAGCCAGTGTCTAGCCTGTGCCTAGCCAGTGTCTAGCCTGTGCCTAGCCAGTGTCAAGCCTGTACCTAGCCCGTTTCTAGCCTGTGTCTTGCCTGTGCCTAGCCAGTTTTTAGCCTGTGTCTTGCCTGTGCCTAGCCAGTGCCTAGCCTGTACCTAGCCTGTACCTAGCCAGTGCCTAGCCAGTGTCTAGCCTGCCTAGCCAGTGTCTAGCCTGTGCCTAGCCAGTGTCTAGCCTGTGCCTAGCCAGTGTCCAGTGTCTAGCCTGTGCTTAGCCAGTGTCTAGCCTGTGCCTAGCCAGTGTCTAGCCTGTGCCTAGCCAGTGTCTAGCCTGTGCCTAGCCAGTGTCAAGCCTGTACCTAGCCAGTTTCTAGCCTGTGTCTTGCCTGTGCTTAGCCAGTGTCTAGTCTGTGCCAAGCCAGTGTCTAGCCAGTGCCTAGCCTGTGCCTAGCCAGTGTTTAGCCTTTGTCTAGCCAGTGTCTAGCCTTTGTCTACCCTGTGCATAGCTAGAGTCTAGCCTGTACCTAGCCAGTGCCTAGCCTGTACCTAGCCAGTGCCTAGACTGTACCTAGCCAGTGCTTAGCCTGTACCTAGCCAGTGTCTAGCCTGTGTCTAACCTGTGTCTAGCCAGTGTCTAGCCTGTGTCTAGCCTGTGTCTAGCCTGTATCTAGCCTGTGCCTAGCCTGTGTCTAGCCTGGGTCTAGCCTGTGTCTAGCCTGTGTCTAGCCTGTATCTAGCCTGTGTCTAGCCTGTGTCTAGCCTGTGTCTAGCCTGTGTCTAGCCTGTGTCTAGCCTGTGTCTAGCCTGTGTCTAGCCTGTGTCTAGCCTGTGTCTAGCCTGTGTCTAGCCTGTGTCTAGCCTGTGTCTAGCCTGTGTCTAGCCTGTGTCTAGCCTGTGTCTAGCCTGTGTCTAGCCTGTGTCTAGCCTGTGTCTAGCCTGTGTCTAGCCTGTGTCTAGCCTCTGCCTAGCCTGTACCTAGCCTGTACCTAGCCAGTGCCTAGCCAGTGCCTAGCCTGTACCTAGCCTGAACCTAGCCAGTGCCTAGCCAGTGTCTAGCCTGTACCTAGCCTGTGCTTAGCCAGTGTCTAGCCTGTACCCAGCCAGTGTCTAGCCTGTGCCTAGCCAGTGTCTAGCCTGTGCCTAGCCAGTGTCTAGCCTGTGCCTAGCCTGTGTCTAGCCTGTGTCTAGCCTGTGTCTAGCCTGTGTCTTGCCTGTGTCTTGCCTGTGCTTAGCCAGTGTCTAGTCTGTGCCAAGCCAGTGTCTAGCCTGTGCCTAGCCAGTGTCTAGCCTGTGTATAGCCTGTGCCTTGCCTGTGACTGGCATGTGCATAGCCTGTGCCTAGCCAGTGTCTAGCCTGTGTCAAGCCTGTGCCTTGCCTGAGACTGGCATGTGCATAGCGTGTTCCGAGCCAGTGTCTAGCCAGTGCCTAACCTGTGCCTAGCCAGTGCCTAACTTGTGCCTAGCCAGTGCCTAGCCAGTGTCTAGCCTTTGTCTAGCCTTTGTCTAGCCAGTGTCTAGCCTTTGTCTACCCTGTGCATAGCTAGAGTCTAGCCTGTACCTAGCCAGTGCCTAGCCTGTACCTAGCCAGTGCCTAGACTGTACCTAGCCAGTGCTTAGCCTTTACCTAGCCAGTGTCTAGCCTGTGCCTAGCCATTGTCTAGCCTGTGTCTAACCTGTGTCTAGCCAGTGTCTTGCCTGTGCCTAGCCATTGTCTAGCCTGTGTCTAACCTGTGTCTAGCCTGTGTCTAGCCTGTGTCTAGCCTGTGTCTAGCCTGTGTCTAGCCTGTGTCTAGCCTGTGTCTAGCCTGTGTCTAGCCTGTGTCTAGCCTGTGTCTAGCCTGTGTCTAGCCTGTGTCTAGCCTGTGTCTAGCCTGTGTCTAGCCTGTGTCTAGTCTGTGTCTAGACTGTGTCTAGCCTGTGTCTAGCCTGTGTCTAGCCTGTGTCTTGCCTGTGTCTAGCCTGTGTCTAGCCTGTGTCTGGCCAGTGCCTAGCCAGTGTCTAGCCTGTACCTAGCCTGTGCTTAGCCAGTGTCTAGCCTGTACCCAGCCAGTGTCTAGCCTGTGCCTAGCCAGTGTCTAGCCTGTGCCTAGCCAGTGTCTAGCCTGTGCCTAGCCAGTGTCAAGCCTGTACCTAGCCAGTTTCTAGCCTGTGTCTTGCCTGTGCTTAGCCAGTGTCTAGTCTGTGCCAAGCCAGTGTCTAGCCTGTGCCTAGCCAGTGTCTAACCTGTGTATAGCCAGTGCCTTGCCTGTGACTGGCATGTGCATAGCCTGTGCCTAGCCAGTGTCCAGCCTGTGTCAAGCCTGTGCCTTGCCTGAGACTGGCATGTGCATAGCGTGTTCCGAGCCAGTGTCTAGCCAGTGCCTAACCTGTGCCTAGCCAGTGCCTAACCTGTGCCTAGCCAGTGCCTAGCCAGTGTCTAGCCTTTGTCTAGCCAGTGTCTAGCCTTTGTCTACCCTGTGCATAGCTAGAGTCTAGCCTGTACCTAGCCAGTGCCTAGCCTGTACCTAGCCAGTGCCTAGACTGTAGCTAGCCAGTGCTTAGCCTTTACCTAGCCAGTGTCTAGCCTGTGCCTAGCCATTGTCTAGCCTGTGTCTAACCTGTGTCTAGCCAGTGTCTAGCCTGTGCCTAGCCATTGTCTAGCCTGTGTCTAACCTGTGTCTAGCCTGTGTCTAGCCTGTGTCTAGCCTGTGTCTAACCTGTGTCTAGCCTGTGTCTAGCCTGTGTCTAGCCTGTGTCTAGCCTGTGTCTAGCCTGTGTCTAGCCTGTGTCTAGCCTGTGTCTAGCCTGTGTCTAGCCTGTGTCTAGCCTGTGTCTAGCCTGTGTCTAGCCTGTGTCTAGCCTGTGTCTAGCCTGTGTCTAGCCTGTGTCTAGCCTGTGTCTAGCCTGTGTCTAGCCTGTGTCTAGCCTGTGTCTAGCCTGTGTCTAGCCTGTGTCTAGCCTGTGTCTAGCCTGTGTCTAGCCGTTGTTTAGCCTGTGTCTAGCCTGTGCCTTGCCTGAGACTAACATGTGGATAGCGTGTGCCTAGCCAGTGTCTAGCCAGTGCCTAGCCTGTGCCTAGCCAGTGTCTAGCCTTTGTCTAGCTTGTGCATAGCCAGAGTCTAGCCAGTGTATAGCCTCTGTCTAGTCTGTGTCTAGCCTGTGTCTAGCCTGTGTCTAGCCTGTGTCTAGCCTGTGTCTAGCCTGTGTCTAGCCTGTGTCTAACCTGTGTCTAGCATGTGTCGAGCCTGTGTCTAGCCTGTGTCTAGCCTCTGTCTAGCCTGTGTCTAGCCTGTGTCTAGCCTGTGTCTAGCCTGTGTCTAGCCTGTGTCTAGCCTCTGCCTAGCCTGTACCTAGCCTGTGCCTAGCCAGTGCCTAGCCAGTGTCTAGCCTGTACCTAGCCTGTGCTTAGCCAGTGTCTAGCCTGTACCCAGACAGTGTCTAGCCTGTGCCTAGCCAGTGTCTAGCCTGTGCCTAGCCAGTGTCTAGCCTGTGCCTAGCCAGTGTCTAGCCTGTGCCTTGCCAGTGTCTAGCCTGTACCTAGCCTGTGCTTAGCCAGTGTCTAGCCTGTACCCAGCCAGTGTCTAGCCTGTGCCTAGCCAGTGTCTAGCCTGTGCCTAGCCAGTGTCTAGCCTGTGCCTTGCCAGTGTCAAGCCTGTACCTAGCCAGTTTCTAGCCTGTGTCTTGCCTGTGCTTAGCCAGTGTCTAGTCTGTGCCAAGCCAGTGTCTACCCTGTGCATAGCTAGAGTCTAGCCTTTACCTAGCCAGTGCCTAGCCTGTACCTAGCCAGTGCCTAGACTGTACCTAGCCAGTGCTTAGCCTGTACCTAGCCAGTGTCTAACCTATGTCTAGCCAGTGTCTAGCCTGTGCCTAGCCATTGTCTAGCCTGTGTCTAACCTGTGTCTAGCCTGTGTCTAGCCTGTGTCTAGCCTGTGTCTAGCCTGTATCTAGCCTGTGCCTAGCCTGTGTCTAGCCTTTGTCTACCCTGTGTCTAGCCTGTGTCTAGCCTGTATCTAGCCTGTGTCTAGCCTGTGTCTAGCCTGTGTCTAGCCTGTGTCTAGCCTGTGTCTAGCCTGTGTCTAGCCTGTGTCTAGCCTGTGTCTGTGTCTAGCCTGTGTCTAGCCTGTGTCTAGCCTGTGTCTAGCCTGTGTCTGTGTCTAGCCTGTGTCTAGCCTGTGTCTAGCCTGTGTCTAGCCTGTGTCTAGCCTGTGTCTAGCCTGTGTCTAGCCTGTGTCTAGCCTGTGTCTAGCCTGTGTCTAGCCTGTGTCTAGCCTGTACCTAGCCTGTACCTAGCCTGTGCTTAGCCAGTGTCTAGCCTGCGCCTAGCCAGTGTCAAGCCTGTACCTAGCCAGTTTCTAGCCTGTGTCTTGCCTGTGCTTAGCCAGTGTCTAGTCTGTGCCAAGCCAGTGTCTAGCCTGTGCCTAGCCAGTGTCTAGCCTGTGTATAGCCTGTGCCTTGCCTGTGACTGGCATGTGCATAGCCTGTGCCTAGCCAGTGTCTAGCCTGTGTCAAGCCTGTGCCTTGCCTGAGACTGGCATGTGCATAGCGTGTTCCGAGCCAGTGTCTAGCCAGTGCCTAACCTGTGCCTAGCCAGTGCCTAACCTGTGCCTAGCCAGTGCCTAGCCAGTGTCTAGCCTTCGTCTAGCCAGTGTCTAGCCTTTGTCTACCCTGTGCATAGCTAGAGTCTAGCCTGTACCTAGCCAGTGCCTAGCCTGTACCTAGCCAGTTCCTAGACTGTACCTAGCCAGTGCTTAGCCTTTACCTAGCCAGTGTCTAGCCTGTGCCTAGCCATTGTCCAGCCTGTGTCTAACCTGTGTCTAGCCAGTGTCTAGCCTGTGCCTAGCCATTGTCTAGCCTGTGTCTAACCTGTGTCTAGCCTGTGTCTAGCCTGTGTCTAGCCTGTGTCTAGCCTGTGTCTAGCCTGTGTCTAGCCTGTGTCTAGCCTGTGTCTAGCCTGTGTCTAGCCTGTGTCTAGCCTGTGTCTAGCCTGTGTCTGTGTCTAGCCTGTGTCTAGCCTGTGTCTAGCCTGTGTGCCTGTGCCTGCCTGTCTAGCCTGTGTCTAGCCTGTGTCTAGCCTGTGTCTAGCCTGTGTCTAGCCTGTGTCTAGCCTGTGTCTAGCCTGTGTCTAGCCTGTGTCTAGCCTGTGTCTAGCCTGTGTCTGGCCTGTGTCTAGCCTGTGTCTAGCCTGTGTCTAGCCTGTGTCTAGCCTGTGTCTAGCCTGTGTCTAGCCTGTGTCTAGCCTGTGTCTAGCCTGTGTCTAGCCTGTGTCTTGCCTGTGTCTAGCCTGTGTCTAGCCTGTGCCTAGCCAGTGTCTAGCCTGTGCCTAGCCAGTGTCTAGCCTGTGCCTTGCCAGTGTCAAGCCTGTACCTAGCCAGTTTCTAGCCTGTGTCTTGCCTGTGCTTAGCCAGTGTCTAGTCTGTGCCAAGCCAGTGTCTAGCCTGTGCCTAGCCAGTGTCTAGCCTGTGTATAGCCTGTGCCTTGCCTGTGACTGGCATGTGCATAGCCTGTGCCTAGCCAGTGTCTAGCCTGTGTCAAGCCTGTGCCTTGCCTGAGACTGGCATGTGCAAAGCGTGTTCCGAGCCAGTGTCTAGCCAGTGCCTAACCTGTGCCTAGCCAGTGCCTAGCCTGTGCCTAGCCAGTGTTTAGCCTTTGTCTAGCCAGTGTCTAGCCTTTGTCTACCCTGTGCATAGCTAGAGTCTAGCCTGTACCTAGCCAGTGCCTAGCCTGTACCTAGCCAGTGCCTAGACTGTAGCTAGCCAGTGCTTAGCCTGTACCTAGCCAGTGTCTAACCTGTGTCTAGCCAGTGTCTAGCCTGTGCCTAGCCGTTGTCTAGCCTGTGTCTAACCTGTGTCTAGCCTGTGTCTAGCCTGTATCTAGCCTGTGTCTAGCCTGTATCTAGCCTGTGCCTAGCCTGTGTCTAGCCTGGGTCTAGCCTGTGTCTACCCTGTGTCTAGCCTGTATCTAACCTGTGCCTAGCCTGTGTCTAGCCTGTGGCTAGCCTGAGTCTAGCCTGTGTCTAGCCTGTGTCTAGACTGTGTCTAGCCTGTGCCTAGCCTGTGTCTAGCCTGTGTCTAGCCTGTGTCTAGCCTGTGTCTAGCCTGTGTCTAGCCTGTGTCTAGCCTGTGTCTAGCCTGTGTCTAGCCTGTGTCTAGCCTGTGTCTAGCCTGTGTCTAGCCTGTGTCTAGCCTGTGTCTAGCCTGTGTCTAGCCTGTGTCTAGCCTGTACCTAGCCTGTGCCTAGCCTGTGTCTAGCCTGTGCCTAGCCAGTGTCTAGCCTGTGCCTAGCCAGTGTCAAGCCTGTACCTAGCCAGTTTCTAGCCTGTGTCTTGCCTGTGCTTAGCCAGTGTCTAGTCTGTGCCAAGCCAGTGTCTAGCCTGTGCCTAGCCAGTGTCTAGCCTGTGTATAGCCTGTGCCTTGCCTGTGACTGGCATGTGCATAGCCTGTGCCTAGCCAGTGTCTAGCCTGTGTCATGCCTGTGCCTTGCCTGAGACTGGCATGTGCATAGCGTGTTCCGAGCCAGTGTCTAGCCAGTGCCTAACTTGTGCCTAGCCAGTGCCTAACCTGTGCCTAGCCAGTGCCTAGCCAGTGTCTAGCCTTCGTCTAGCCAGTGTCTAGCCTTTGTCTACCCTGTGCATAGCTAGAGTCTAGCCTGTACCTAGCCAGTGCCTAGCCTGTACCTAGCCAGTGCCTAGACTGTACCTAGCCAGTGCTTAGCCTTTACCTAGCCAGTGTCTAGCCTGTGCCTAGCCATTGTCTAGCCTGTGTCTAACCTGTGTCTAGCCAGTGTCTAGCCTGTGCCTAGCCATTGTCTAGCCTGTGTCTAACCTGTGTCTAGCCTGTGTCTAGCCTGTGTCTAGCCTGTGTCTAGCCTGTGTCTAGCCTGTGTCTAGCCTGTGTCTAGCCTGTGTCTAGCCTGTGTCTAGCCTGTGTCTAGCCTGTGTCTAGCCTGTGCCTAGCCTGTGTCTAGCCTGTGTCTAGCCTGTGTCTAGTCTGTGTCTAAACTGTGTCTAGCCTGTGTCTAGCCTGTGTCTAGCCTGTGTCTTGCCTGTGTCTAGCCTGTGTCTAGCCTGTGTCTAGCCTGTGTCTAGCCGTTGTTTAGCCTGTGTCTAGCCGTTGTTTAGCCTGTGTCTAGCCTGTGCCTTGCCTGAGACTAACATGTGGATAGCGTGTGCCTAGCCAGTGTCTAGCCAGTGCCTAGCCTGTGCCTAGCCAGTGTCTAGCCTTTGTCTAGCTTGTGCATAGCTTGAGTCTAGCCAGTGTATAGCCTCTGTCTAGCCTGTGTCTAGCCTGTGTCTAGCCTGTGTCTAGCCTGTGTCTAGCCTGTGTCTAGCCTGTGTCTAGCCTGTGTCTAGCCTGTGTCTAGCATGTGTCTAGCCTGTGTCTAGCC
Source organism: Zaprionus indianus (assembly GCA_018904595.1). Taxonomy (NCBI): domain Eukaryota; kingdom Metazoa; phylum Arthropoda; class Insecta; order Diptera; family Drosophilidae; genus Zaprionus; species Zaprionus indianus. The sequence goes on along the minus strand of JAEIHA010000908.1, from coordinate 138,980 downwards.
TGTGTCTAGCCTGTGTCTAGCCTGTGTCTAGCCTGTGTCTAGCCTGTGTCTAGCCTGTGTCTAGCCAGTGCCTAGCCTTTACCTAGCCTGTACCTAGCCAGTGCCTAGCCAGTGTCTAGCCTGTACCTAGCCTGTGCTTAGCCAGTGTCTAGCCTGTACCCAGCCAGTGTCTAGCCTGTGCCTAGCCAGTGTCTAGCCTGTGCCTAGCCAGTGTCTAGCCTGTGCCTAGCCAGTGTCAAGCCTGTACCTAGCCAGTTTCTAGCCTGTGTCTTGCCTGTGCTTAGCCAGTGTCTAGTCTGTGCCAAGCCAGTGTCTAGCCTGTGCCTAGCCAGTGTCTAGCCTGTGTATAGCCTGTGCCTTGCCTGTGACTGGCATGTGCATAGCCTGTGCCTAGCCAGTGTCTAGCCTGTGTCAAGCCTGTGCCTTGCCTGAGACTGGCATGTGCAAAGCGTGTTCCGAGCCAGTGTCTAGCCAGTGCCTAACCTGTGCCCAGCCAGTGCCTAGCCTGTGCCTAGCCAGTGTTTAGCCTTTGTCTAGCCAGTGTCTAGCCTTTGTCTACCCTGTGCATAGCTAGAGTCTAGCCTGTACCTAGCCAGTGCCTAGCCTGTACCTAGCCAGTGCCTAGACTGTACCTAGCCAGTGCTTAGCCTGTACCTAGCCAGTGTCTAGCCTGTGCCTAGCCATTGTCTAGCCTGTGTCTAACCTGTGTCTAGCCAGTGTCTAGCCTGTGCCTAGCCATTGTCTAGCCTGTGTCTAACCTGTGTCTAGCCTGTGCCTAGCCTGTGTCTAGCCTGTGTCTAGCCTGTGTCTAGCCTGTGCCTGTGTGTCTAGCCTGTGTCTAGCCTGTGTCTAGCCTGTGTCTAGCCTGTGTCTAGCCTGTGTCTAGCCTGTGTCTAGCCTGTGTCTAGCCTGTGCCTAGCCTGTGTCTAGCCTGTGTCTAGCCTGTGTCTAGCCTGTGTCTAGCCTGTGTCTAGCCTGTGTCTAGCCTGTGTCTAGCCTGTGTCTAGCCTGTGTCTAGCCTGTGTCTAGCCTGTGTCTAGCCTGTGTCTAGCCTGTGTCTAGCCTGTGTCTAGCCTGTGTCTAGCCGTTGTTTAGCCTGTGTCTAGCCTGTGTCTAGCCTGTGTCTAGCCTGTGTCTAGCCGTTGTTTAGCCTGTGTCTAGCCTGTGTCTAGCCTGTGTCTAGCCTGTGTCTAGCCTGTGTCTAGCCTGTGTCTAGCCGTTGTTTAGCCTGTGTCTAGCCTGTGCCTTGCCTGAGACTAACATGTGGATAGCGTGTGCCTAGCCAGTGTCTAGCCAGTGCCTAGCCTGTGCCTAGCCAGTGTCTAGCCTTTGTCTAGCTTGTGCATAGCCAGAGTTTAGCCAGTGTATAGCCTCTGTCTAGCCTGTGTCTAGCCTGTGTCTAGCCTGTGTCTAGCCTGTGTCTAGCCTGTGTCTAGCCTGTGTCTAGCCTGTGTCTAGCCTGTGTCTAGCCTTTGTCTAGCCTGTGTCTAGCCTGTGTCTAGCCTGTGTCTAGCCTGTGTCTAGCCTGTGTCTAGCCTGTGTCTAGCCTGTGTCTAGCCTGTGTCTAGCCTATGTCTAGCCTGTGTCTAGCCTGTGTCTAGCCTGTGTCTAGCCTGTGTCTAGCCTGTGCCTAGCCTGTGTCAAGCCTGTGTCTAGCCTGTGCCTAGCTTGTGTCTAGCCTGTGCCTAGCTTGTGCCTAGCTTGTGGCTAGCCTGTGTCTAGCCTATGTCTAGCCTGTGTCTAGCCTGTGTTTACCCTGAGTCTAGCCTGTGTCTAGCCTGTGTCTAGCCTGTGTCTAGCCTGTGTCTAGCCTGTGTCTAGCCTGTGTCTGGCCTGTGTCTAGCCTGTGTCTAGCCTGTGTCTAGCCTGTGTCTAGCCTGTCTCTAGCCTGTGTCTAGCCTGTGTCTAGCCTGTGTCTAGCCTGTGTCTAGCCTGTGTATAGCCTGTGTCTAGCCTGTGTCTAGCCTGTGTCTAGCCTGTGTCTAGCCTGTGTCTAGCCTGTGTCTAGCCTGTGTCTAGCCTGTGTCTAGCCTGTGTCTAGCCTGTGCCTAGCTTGTGCCTAGCTTGTGGCTAGCCTGTGTGTAGCCTGTGTCTAGACTGTTTCTAGCCTGTGTCTAGCCTGTGTCTAGCCTGTGTCTAGCATGTGTCTTGCCTGTGTCTAGCCTGTGTCTAGCCTGTGTCTAGCCTGTGTCTAGCCTGTTTCTAGCCTGTGTCTAGCCTGTGTCTAGCCTGTGTCTAGCCTGTGTCTAGCCTGTGTCTAGCCTGTGTCTAGCCTGTGTCTAGCCTGTGTCTAGCCTGTGTCTAGCCTGTGTCTAGCCTGTGTCTAGCCTCTGCCTAGCCTGTGCCTAGCCTGTACCTAGCCAGTGCCTAGCCAGTGCCTAGCCTGTACCTAGCCTGTACCTAGCCAGTGCCTAGCCAGTGTCTAGCCTGTACCTAGCCTGTGCTTAGCCAGTGTCTAGCCTGTACCCAGCCAGTGTCTAGCCTGTACCCAGCCAGTGTCTAGCCTGTACCCAGCCAGTGTCTAGCCAGTGCCTAGCCAGTGTCAAGCCTGTACCTAGCCAGTATTTAGCCTGTGTCTTGCTTGTGCTTAGCCAGTGTCTAGTCTGTGCCAAGCCAGTGTCTAGCCTGTGCCTAGCCAGTGTCTAGCCTGTGTATAGCCTGTGCCTTGCCTGTGACTGGCATGTGCATAGCCTGTGCCTAGCCAGTGTCTAGCCTGTGTCAAGCCTGTGCCTTGCCTGAGACTGGCATGTGCATAGCGTGTTCCGAGCCAGTGTCTAGCCAGTGCCTAACCAGTGCCTAGCCTGTGCCTAGCCAGTGTCTAGCCTTTGTCTAGCTTGTGCATAGCCAGAGTCTAGCCAGTGTATAGCCTCTGTCTAGCCTGTGTCTAGTCTGTATCTAGCCTGTGTCTGGCCTGTGTCTAGCCTGTGTCTAGCCTGTGTCTAGCCTGTGTCTACTCTGTGTCTACTCTGTGTCTAGCCTGTGTCTAGCCTGTGTCTAGCCTGTGTCTAGCCTGTGTCTAGCCTGTACCTAGCCTGAACCTAGCCAGTGCCTAGCCAGTTTCTAGCCTGTACCTAGCCTGTGCTTAGCCAGTGTCTAGCCTGTACCCAGCCAGTGTCTAGCCTGTGCCTAGCCAGTGTCTAGCCTGTGCCTAGCCAGTGTCTAGCCTGTGCCTAGCCAGTGTCAAGCCTGTACCTAGCCAGTTTCTAGCCTGTGTCTTGCCTGTGCTTAGCCAGTGTCTAGTCTGTGCCAAGCCAGTGTCTAGCCTGAGCCTAGCCTGTGTCTAGCCTGTGTCTAGCCTGTGTCTAGCCTGTGTCTAGCCGTTGTTTAGCCTGTGTCTAGCCAGTGCCTTGCCTGAGACTAACATGTGGATAGCGTGTGCCTAGCCAGTGTCTAGCCAGTGCCTAGCCTGTGCCTAGCCAGTGTCTAGCCTGTGTATAGCCTGTGCCTTGCCTGTGACTGGCATGTGCATAGCCTGTGCCTAGCCAGTGTCTAGCCTGTGTCAAGCCTGTGCCTTGCCTGAGACTGGCATGTGCAAAGCGTGTTCCGAGCCAGTGTCTAGCCAGTGCCTAACCTGTGCCTAGCCAGTGCCTAACCTGTGCCTAGCCAGTGCCTAGCCTGTGCCTAGCCAGTGTTTAGCCTTTGTCTAGCCAGTGTTTAGCCTTTGTCTACCCTGTGCATAGCTAGAGTCTAGCCTGTACCTAGCCAGTGCCTTGCCTGTACCTAGCCAGTGCCTAGACTGTACCTAGCCAGTGCTTAGCCTGTACCTAGCCAGTGTCTAGCCTGTGTCTAACCTGTGTCTAGCCAGTGTCTAGCCTGTGCCTAGCCATTGTCTAGCCTGTGTCTAACCTGTGTCTAGCCTGTGCCTAGCCTGTGTCTAGCCTGTGTCTAGCCTGTGCCTAGCCTGTGTCTAGCCTGTGTCTAGCCTGTGTCTAGCCTGTGTCTAGCCTGTGTCTAGCCTGTGTCTAGCCTGTGTCTAGCCTGTGTCTAGCCTGTGTCTAGCCTGTGCCTAGCCTGTGTCTAGCCTGTGTCTAGCCTGTGTCTAGTCTGTGTCTAGACTGTGTCTAGCCTGTGCCTAGCCTGTGTCTAGCCTGTGTCTTGCCTGTGTCCAGCCTGTGTCGAGCCTGTGTCTAGCCTGTGTCTAGCCGTTGTTAAGCCTGTGTCTAGCCTGTGCCTTGCCTGAGACTAACATGTGGATAGCGTGTGCCTAGCCAGTGTCTAGCCAGTGCCTAGCCTGTGCCTAGCCAGTGTCTAGCCTTTGTCTAGCTTGTGCATAGCCAGAGTCTAGCCAGTGTATAGCCTCTGTCTAGCCTGTGTCTAGCCTGTGTCTAGCCTGTGTCTAGCCTGTGTCTAGCCTGTGTCTAGCCTGTGTCTAGCCTGTGTCTAGCCTGTGTCTAGCCTGTGTCTAGCCTGTGTCTAGCATGTGTCTAGCATGTGTCTAGCCTGTGTCTAGCCTGTGTCTAGCCTGTGTCTAGCCTGTGTCTAGCCTGTGTCTAGCCTGTGTCTAGCCTATGTCTAGCCTGTGTCTAGCCTGTGTCTAGCCTGTGTCTAGCCTGTGTCTAGCCTGTGCCTAGCTTGTGTCTAGCCTGTGCCTAGCTTGTGCCTAGCTTGTGGCTAGCCTGTGTCTAGCCTTTGTCTAGCCTGTGTCTACCTTGTGTCTAGCCTGTGTCTAGCCTGTGTGTAGCCTGTGTCTGGCCTGTGTCTAGCCTGTGTCTGGCCTGTGTCTAGCCTGTGTCTAGCCTGTGTCTAGCCTGTGTCTAGCCTGTGTCTAGCCTGTGTCTAGCCTGTGTCTAGCCTGTGTCTAGCCTGTGTCTAGCCTGTGTCTAGCCTGTGTCTAGCCTGTGTCTAGCCTGTGTCTAGCCTGTGTCTAGCCTGTGTATAGCCTGTGCCTAGCTTGTGCCTAGCTTGTGTCTAGCCTGTGTCTAGCCTGTGTCTAGCCTGTGTCTAGCGTGTGCCTAGCTTGTGCCTAGCTTGTGGCTAGCCTGTGTGTAGCCTGTGTCTAGCCTGTTTCTAGCCTGTGTCTAGCCTGTGTCTAGCCTGTGTCTAGCATGTGTCTTGCCTGTGTCTAGCCTGTGTCTAGCCTGTGTCTAGCCTGTGTCTAGCCTGTTTCTAGCCTGTGTCTAGCCTGTGTCTAGCCTGTGTCTAGCCTGTGTCTAGCCTGTGTCTAGCCTGTGTCTAGCCTGTGTCTAGCCTGTGTCTAGCCTGTGTCTAGCCTGTGTCTAGCCTGTGTCTAGCCTGTGTCTAGCCTGTGTCTAGCCTGTGTCTAGCCTGTGTCTAGCCTGTGTCTAGCCTGTGTCTAGCCTGTGTCTAGCCTGTGTCTAGCCTGTGTCTAGCCTGTGTATAGCCTGTGCCTAGCTTGTGCCTAGCTTGTGTCTAGCCTGTGTCTAGCCTGTGTCTAGCCTGTGTCTAGCGTGTGCCTAGCTTGTGCCTAGATTGTGGCTAGCCTGTGTGTAGCCTGTGTCTAGCCTGTTTCTAGCCTGTGTCTAGCCTGTGTCTAGCCTGTGTCTAGCATGTGTCTTGCCTGTGTCTAGCCTGTGTCTAGCCTGTGTCTAGCCTGTGTCTAGCCTGTTTCTAGCCTGTGTCTAGCCTGTGTCTAGCCTGTGTCTAGCCTGTGTCTAGCCTGTGTCTAGCCTGTGTCTAGCCTGTGTCTAACCTGTGTCTAGCCTGTGTCTAGCCTGTGTCTAGCCTGTGTCTAGCCTGTGTCTAGCCTGTGTCTAGCCTGTGTCTAGCCTGTGTCTAGCCTGTGTCTAGCCTCTGCCTAGCCTGTGCCTAGCCTGTACCTAGCCAGTGCCTAGCCAGTGCCTAGCCTGTACCTAGCCTGTACCTAGCCTGTGCTTAGCCAGTGTCTAGCCTGTACCCAGCCAGTGTCTAGCCTGTACCCAGCCAGTGTCTAGCCTGTGCCTAGCCAGTGTCTAGCCTGTGCCTCGGCAGTGTCTAGCCTGTGCCTAGCCAATGTCAAGCCTGTGCCTAGGCAGTGTCTAGCCTGTGTCTTTCCTGTGCTTAGGCAGTGTCTAGTCTGTGCCAAGCCAGTGTCTAGCCTGTGCCTAGCCAGTGTCTAGCCTGTGAATAGCCTGTGCCTTGCCTGTGACTGGTATGTGCATAGCCTGTGCCTAGCCAGTGTCTAGCCTGTGTCAACCCTGTGCCTTGCCTGAGACTGGCATGTGCATAGCGTGTTCCGAGCCAGTGTCTAGCCAGTGCCTAACCTGTGCCTAGCCAGTGCCTAGCCAGTGTCTAGCCTTTGTCTAGCCAGTGTCTAGCATGTGTCTAGCCTGTGTCTAGCCTGTGTCTAGCCTGTGTCTAGCCTGTGTCTAGCCTGTGTCTAGCCTGTGTCTAGCCTGTGTCTAGCCTGTGTCTAGCCTGTGTCTAGCCTGTGTCTAGCCTGTATCTAGCCTGTGTCTAGCCTGTGTCTAGCCTGTGTCTAGCCTGTGTCTAGCCTGTGTCTAGCCTCTGCCTAGCCTGTACCTAGCCTGTGCCTAGCCAGTGCCTAGCCAGTGCCTAGCCTGAACCTAGCCTGAACCTAGCCAGTGCCTAGCCAGTGTCTAGCCTGTACCTAGCCTGTGCTTAGCCAGTGTCTAGCCTGTGCCCAGCCAGTGTCTAGCCTGTGCCTAGCCAGTGTCTAGCCTGTGCCTAGCCAGTGTCTAGCCTGTGCCTAGCCAGTGTCTAGCCTGTGCCTAGCCAGTGTCAAGCCTGTACCTAGCCAGTTTCTAGCCTGTGCCTAGCCAGTGTCTAGCCTGTGCCTAGCCAGTGTCTAGTCTGTGCCAAGCCAGTGTCTAGCCTGTGCCTAGCCAGTGTCTAGCCTGTGTATAGCCTGTGCCTTGCCTGAGACTGGCATGTGCATAGCCTGTGCCTAGCCAGTGTCTAGCCTGTGTCAAGCCTGTGCCTTGCCTGAGACTGGCATGTGCATAGCGTGTTCCGAGCCAGTGTCTAGCCAGTGCCTAACCTGTGCCTAGCCAGTGCCTAACCTGTGCCTAGCCAGTGCCTAGCCAGTGTCTAGCCTTTGTCTAGCCAGTGTCTAGCCTTTGTCTACCCTGTGCATAGCTAGAGTATAGCCTGTACCTAGCCAGTGCCTAGCCTGTACCTAGCCAGTGCCTAGACTGTACCTAGCCAGTGCCTAGACTGTACCTAGCCAGTGCCTAGACTGTACCTAGCCAGTGCATAGCCTGTACCTAGCCAGTGTCTAGCCTGTGCCTAGCCATTGTCTAGCCTGTGTCTAACCTGTGTCTAGCCAGTGTCTAGCCTGTGCCTAGCCATTGTCTAGCCTGTGTCTAACCTGTGTCTAGCCTGTGCCTAGCCTGTGTCTAGCCTGTGTCTAGCCAGTGCCTAGACTGTACCTAGCCAGTGCCTAGACTGTACCTAGCCAGTGCTTAGCCTGTACCTAGCCAGTGTCTAGCCTGTGCCTAGCCATTGTCTAGCCTGTGTCTAACCTGTGTCTAGCCAGTGTCTAGCCTGTGCCTATCCATTGTCTAGCCTTTGTCTAACCTGTGTCTAGCCTGTGCCTAGCCTGTGTCTAGCCTGTGTCTAGCCAGTGTCTAGCCTGTGCCTAGCCATTGTCTAGCCTGTGTCTAGCCTGTGTCTAGCCTGTGTCTAGCCTGTGTCTAGCCTGTGTCTAGCCTGTGTCTAGCCGTTGTTTAGCCTGTGTCTAGCCTGTGCCTTGCCTGAGACTAACATGTGGATAGCGTGTGCCTAGCCAGTGTCTAGCCAGTGCCTAGCCTGTGCCTAGCCAGTGTCTAGCCTTTGTCTAGCTTGTGCATAGCCAGAGTCTAGCCAGTGTATAGCCTCTGTCTAGCCTGTGTCTAGCCACTGTCTAGCCTGTGTCTAGCCTGTGTCTAGCCTGTGTCTAGCCTGTGTCTAGCCTGTGTCTAGCCTGTGTCTAGCCTGTGTCTAGCCTGTGTCTAGCCTGTGTCTAGCCTGTGTCTAGCCTGTGTCTAGCCTGTGTCTAGCCTGTGTCTAGCCTGTGTCTAGCCTGTGTCTAGCCTGTGTCTAGCCTGTGTCTAGCCTGTGTCTAGCCTGTGTCTAGCCTGTGTCTAGCCTGTGTCTAGCCTGTGTATAGCCTGTGCCTAGCTTGTGCCTGGCCAGCTTGTGTCTAGCCTGTGTCTAGCCTGTGTCTAGCCTGTGTCTAGCCTGTGTCCTGTGCCTAGCTTGTGCCTAGCTTGTGGCTAGCCTGTGTGTAGCCTGTGTCTAGCCTGTTTCTAGCCTGTGTCTAGCCTGTGTCTAGCCTGTGTCTAGCATGTGTCTTGCCTGTGTCTAGCCTGTGTCTAGCCTGTGTCTAGCCTGTGTCTAGCCTGTGCCTTGCCTGAGACTAACATGTGGATAGCGTGTGCCTAGCCAGTGTCTAGCCAGTGCCTAGCCTGTGCCTAGCCAGTGTCTAGCCTTTGTCTAGCTTGTGCATAGCCAGAGTCTAGCCAGTGTATAGCCTCTGTCTAGCCTGTGTCTAGCCACTGTCTAGCCTGTGTCTAGTCTGTGTCTAGCCTGTGTCTAGCCTGTGTCTAGCCTGTGTCTAGCCTGTGTCTAGCCTGTGTCTAGCCTGTGCCTAGCCTGTGTCTAGCCTGTGTCTAGCCTGTGTCTAGTCTGTGTCTAGACTGTGTCTAGCCGTTGTTTAGCCTGTGTCTAGCCTGTGCCTTGCCCGAGACTAACATGTGGATAGCGTGTGCCTAGCCAGTGTCTAGCCAGTGCCTAGCCTGTGCCTAGCCAGTGTCTAGCCTTTGTCTAGCTTGTGCATAGCCAGAGTCTAGCCAGTGTATAGCCTCTGTCTAGCCTGTGTCTAGCCACTGTCTAGCCTGTGTCTAGTCTGTGTCTAGCCTGTGTCTAGCCTGTGTCTAGCCTGTGTCTAGCCTGTGTATAGCCTGTGCCTAGCCTGTGTCTAGCCTGTGTCTAGCCTGTGTCTAGTCTGTGTCTAGACTGTGTCTAGCCTGTGTCTAGCCTGTGTCTAGCCTGTGTCTTGCCTGTGTCTAGCCTGTGTCTAGCCTGTGTCTAGCCTGTGTCTAGCCTGTGTCTAGCCTGTGTCTAGCCGTTGTTTAGCCTGTGTCTAGCCTGTGCCTTGCCTGAGACTAACATGTGGATAGCGTGTTCCGAGCCAGTGTCTAGCCAGTGCCTAACCTGTGCCTAGCCAGTGCCTAACCTGTGCCTAGCCAGTGCTTAGCCAGTGTCTAGCCTTTGTCTAGCTAGTGTCTAGCATTTGTCTAGCCAGTGTCTAGCCTTTGTCTACCCTGTGCATAGCTAGAGTCTAGCCTGTACCTAGCCAGTGCCTAGCCTGTACCTAGCCAGTGCCTAGACTGTACCTAGCCAGCGCCTAGCCTGTACCTAGCCAGTGTCTAGCCTGTGCCTAGCCATTGTCTAGCCTGTGTCTAACCTGTGTCTAGCCTGTGTCTAGCCTGTGTCTAGCCTGTGTCTAGCCTGTCTCTAGCCTGTGTCTAGCCTGTGCCCAGCCTGTGTCTAGCCTGTGTCTAGCCTGTGTCTAGCCTGTGTCTAGCCTGTGTCTAGCCTGTGTCTAGCCTGTGTCTAGCCTGTGTCTAGCCTGTGTCTAGCCTGTGTCTAGCCTGTGTCTAGCCTGTGTCTAGCCTGTGTCTAGCATGTGTCTAGCATGTGTCTAGCCTGTGTCTAGCCTGTGTCTAGCCTGTGTCTAGCCTGTGTCTAGCCTGTGTCTAGCCTGTGTCTAGCCTGTGTCTAGCCTGTGTCTAGCCTGTGTCTAGCCTGTGTCTAGCCTGTGTCTAGCCTGTGTCTAGCCTGTGTTTAGCCTGTGTCTAGCCTGTGCCTTGCCTGAGACTGGCATGTGGATAGCGTGTGCCTAGCCAGTGTCTAGCCAGTGCCTAGCCTGTGCCTAGCCAGTGTCTAGCCTTTGTCTAGCCAGTGTCTAGCCTTTGTCTAGCTTGTGCATAGCCAGAGTCTAGCCAGTGTATAGCCTCTGTCTAGCCTGTGTCTAGCCTGTGTCTAGCCTGTGTCTAGCCTGTGTCTAGCCTGTGTCTAGCCTGTGTCTAGCCTGTGTCTAGCCTGTGTCTAGCCTGTGTCTAGCCTGTGTCTAGCCTGTGTCTTGCCTGTGTCTAGCCTGTGTCTAGCCTGTGCCTAGCCTGTGTTCAGCCTCTGTCTAGCCTGTGCCTTGCCTGAGACTGGCATGTGGATAGCGTGTGCCTAGCCAGTGTCTAGCCAGTGCCTAGCCTGTGCCTAGCCAGTGTCTAGCCTTTGTCTAGCTTGTGCATAGCCAGAGTCTAGCCAGTGTATAGCCTCTGTCTAGCCTGTGTCTAGCCTGTGTCTAGCCTGTGTCTAGCCTGTGTCTAGCCTGTGTCTAGCCTGTGTCTAGCCTGTGTCTAGCCTGTGTCTAGCCTGTGTCTACTCTGTGTCTAGCCTGTGTCTAGCCTGTGTCTAGCCTGTGTCTAGCCTGTGTCTAGCCTGTGTCTAGCCTGTGTCTAGCCTGTACCTAGCCTGAACCTAGCCAGTGCCTAGCCAGTGTCTAGCCTGTACCTAGCCTGTGCTTTGCCAGTGTCTAGCCTGTACCCAGCCAGTGTCTAGCCTGTGCCTAGCCAGTGTCTAGCCTGTGCCTAGCCAGTGTCTAGCCTGTGCCTAGCCAGTGTCAAGCCTGTACCTAGCCAGTTTCTAGCCTGTGTCTTGCCTGTGCTTAGCCAGTGTCTAGTCTGTGCCAAGCCAGTGTCTAGCCTGAGCCTAGCCAGTGTCTAGCCTGTGTATAGCCTGTGCCTTGCCTGTGACTGGCATGTGCATAGCCTGTGCCTAGCCAGTGTCTAGCCTGTGTCAAGCCTGTGCCTTGCCTGAGACTGGCATGTGCATAGCGTGTTCCGAGCCAGTGTCTAGCCAGTGCCTAACCTGTGCCTAGCCAGTGCCTAACCTGTGCCTAGCCAGTGCCTAGCCAGTGTCTAGCCAGTGTCTAGCCAGTGTCTAGCCTTTGTCTACCCTGTGCATAGCTAGAGTCTAGCCTGTACCTAGCCAGTGCCTAGCCTGTACCTAGCCAGTGCCTAGACTGTACCTAGCCAGTGCTTAGCCTGTACCTAGCCAGTGTCTAGCATTTGCCTAGCCATTGTCTAGCCTGTGTCTAACCTGTGTCTAGCCAGTGTCTAGCCTCTGCCTAGCCATTGTCTAGCCTGTGTCTAACCTGTGTCTAGCCTGTGCCTAGCCTGTGTCTAGCCTGTGTCTAGCCTGTATCTAGCCTGTGCCTAGCCTGTGTCTAGCCTGTGTCTAGCCTGTGTCTAGCCTGTGTCTAGCCTGTGTCTAGCCTGTGTCTAACCTGTGTCTAGCCAGTGTCTAGCCTGTGCCTAGCCATTGTCTAGCCTGTGTCTAACCTGTGTCTAGCCTGTGTCTAGCCTGTGTCTAGCCTGTGTCTAGCCTGTGTCTAGCCTGTGTCTAGCCTGTGTCTAGCCTGTGTCTAGCCTGTGTCTAGCCTGTGCCTAGCCTGTGTCTAGCCTGTGTCTAACCTGTGTCTAGCCTGTGTCTAGCCTGTGTCTAGCCTGTGTCTAGCCTGTGCCTAGCCTGTGTCTAGCCTGTGTCTAGCCTGTGTCTAGTCTGTGTCTAGACTGTGTCTAGCCTGTGTCTAGCCTGTGTCTAGCCTGTGTCTTGCCTGTGTCTAGCCTGTGTCGAGCCTGTGTCTAGCCTGTGTCTAGCCTGTGTCTAGCCTGTGTCTAGCCTGTGTCTAGCCTGTGTCTAGCCTGTGTCTAGCCTGTGTCTAGCCTGTGTCTAGCCTGTGTCTAGCCGTTGTTTAGCATGTGTCTAGCCTGTGCCTTGCCTGAGACTAACATGTGGATAGCGTGTGCCTAGCCAGTGTCTAGCCAGTGCCTAGCCTGTGCCTAGCCAGTGTCTAGCCTTTGTCTAGCTTGTGCATAGCCAGTGTATAGCCTCTGTCTAGCCTGTGTCTAGCCTGTGTCTAGCCTGTGTCTAGCCTGTGTCTAGCCTGTGTCTAGCCTGTGTCTAGCCTGTGTCTAGCATGTGTCTAGCCTGTGTCTAGCCTGTGTCTAGCCTGTGTCTAGCCTGTGTCTAGCCTGTGTCTAGCCTGTGTCTAGCCTATGTCTAGCCTGTGTCTAGCCTGTGTCTAGCCTGTGTCTAGTCTGTGTCTAGCCTGTGCCTAGCTTGTGTCTAGCCTGTGCCTAGCTTGTGCCTAGCTTGTGGCTAGCCTGTGTCTAGCCTATGTCTAGCCTGTGTCTAGCCTGTGTCTAGCCTGTGTCTACCCTGTGTCTAGCCTGTGTCTAGCCCTGTGTCTAGCCTGTGTCTAGCCTGTGTCTAGCCTGTGTCTGGCCTGTGTCTAGCCTGTGTCTGGCCTGTGTCTAGCCTGTGTCTAGCCTGTGTCTAGCCTGTGTCTAGCCTGTGTCTAGCCTGTGTCTAGCCTGTGTCTAGCCTGTGTCTAGCCTGTGTCTAGCCTGTGTCTAGCCTGTGTCTAGCCTGTGTCTAGCCTGTGTCTAGCCTGTGTATAGCCTGTGCCTAGCTTGTGCCTAGCTTGTGTCTAGCCTGTGTCTAGCCTGTGTCTAGCCTGTGTCTAGCGTGTGCCTAGCTTGTGCCTAGCTTGTGGCTAGCCTGTGTGTAGCCTGTGTCTAGCCTGTTTCTAGCCTGTGTCTAGCCTGTGTCTAGCCTGTGTCTAGCATGTGTCTTGCCTGTGTCTAGCCTGTGTCTAGCCTGTGTCTAGCCTGTGTCTAGCCTGTTTCTAGCCTGTGTCTAGCCTGTGTCTAGCCTGTGTCTAGCCTGTGTCTAGCCTGTGTCTAGCCTGTGTCTAGCCTGTGTCTAGCCTGTGTCTAGCCTGTGTCTAGCCTGTGTCTAGCCTCTGCCTAGCCTGTACCTAGCCTGTACCTAGCCAGTGCCTAGCCAGTGCCTAGCCTGTACCTAGCCTGTACCTAGCCAGTGCCTAGCCAGTGTCTAGCCTGTACCTAGCCTGTGCTTAGCCAGTGTCTAGCCTGTACCCAGCCAGTGTCTAGCCTGTACCCAGCCAGTGTCTAGCCTGTGCCTAGCCAGTGTCTAGCCTGTGCCTAGGCAGTGTCTAGCCTGTGCCTAGCCAGTGTCAAGCCTGTACCTAGCCAGTTTTTAGCCTGTGTCTTTCCTGTGCTTAGGCAGTGTCTAGTCTGTGCCAAGCCAGTGTCTAGCCTGTGCCTAGCCTGTGCCTAGCCAGTGTCTAGCCTGTGAATAGCCTGTGCCTCTCCTGTGACTGGCATGTGCATAGCCTGTGCCTAGCCAGTGTCTAGCCTGTGTCAAGCCTGTGCCTTGCCTGAGACTGGCATGTGCATAGCGTGTTCCGAGCCAGTGTCTAGCCAGTGCCTAACCTGTGCCTAGCCAGTGCCTAGCCAGTGTCTAGCCTTTGTCTAGCCAGTGTCTAGCATGTGTCTAGCCTGTGTCTAGCCTGTGTCTAGCCCGTGTCTAGCCTGTGTCTAGCCTGTGTCTAGCCTGTGTCTAGCCTGTGTCTAGCCTGTGTCTAGCCTGTATCTGGCCTGTGTCTAGCCTGTGTCTAGCCTGTGTCTAGCCTGTGTCTAGCCTGTGTCTAGCCTGTGTCTAGCCTCTGCCTAGCCTGTACCTAGCATGTACCTAGCCAGTGCCTAGCCAGTGCCTAGCCTGTACCTAGCCTGAACCTAGCCAGTGCCTAGCCAGTGTCTAGCCTGTACCTAGCCTGTGCCTAGCCAGTGTCTAGCCTGTGCCTAGACAGTGTCTAGCCTGTGCCTAGCCAGTGTCTAGCCTGTGCCTAGCCAGTGTCAAGCCTGTACCTAGCCAGTTTCTAGCCTGTGTCTTGCCTGTGCTTAGCCAGTGTCTAGTCTGTGCCAAGCCAGTGTCTAGCCTGTGCCTAGCCAGTGTCTAGCCTGTGTATAGCCTGTGCCTTGCCTGTGACTGGCATGTGCATAGCCTGTGCCTAGCCAGTGTCTAGCCTGTGTCAAGCCTGTGCCTTGCCTGAGACTGGCATGTGCATAGCGTGTTCCGAGCCAGTGTCTAGCCAGTGCCTAACCTGTGCCTAGCCAGTGCCTAGCCTGTGCCTAGCCAGTGCCTAGCCAGTGTCTAGCCTTTGTCTAGCCAGTGTCTAGCCTTTGTCTACCTTGTGCATAGCTAGAGTATAGCCTGTACCTAGCCAGTGCCTAGCCTGTACCTAGCCAGTGCCTAGACTGCACCTAGCCAGTGCTTAGCCTGTACCTAGCCAGTGTCTAGCCTGTGCCTAGCCATTGTCTAGCCTGTGTCTAACCTGTGTCTAGCCAGTGTCTAGCCTGTGCCTAGCCATTGTCTAGCCTGTGTCTAACCTGTGTCTAGCCTGTGCCTAGCCTGTGTCTAGCCTGTGTCTAGCCTGTATCTAGCCTGTGCCTTGCCTGAGACTAACATGTGGATAGCGTGTGCCTAGCCAGTGTCTAGCCAGTGCCTAGCCTGTGCCTAGCCAGTGTCTAGCCTTTGTCTAGCTTGTGCATAGCCAGAGTCTAGCCAGTGTATAGCCTCTGTCTAGCCTGTGTCTAGCCTGTGTCTAGCCTGTGTCTAGCCTGTGTCTAGCCTGTGTCTAGCCTGTGTCTAGCCTGTGTCTAGCCTGTGTCTAGCCTGTGTCTAGCCTCTGCCTAGCCTGTACCTAGCCTGTACCTAGCCAGTGCCTAGCCAGTGCCTAGCCTGTACCTAGCCTGTGCCTAGCCAGTGCCTAGCCAGTGTCTAGCCTGTACCTAGCCTGTGCTTAGCCAGTGTCTAGCCTGTGCCCAGCCAGTGTCTAGCCTGTACCCAGCCAGTGTCTAGCCTGTGCCTAGCCAGTGTCTAGCCTGTGCCTAGGCAGTGTCTAGCCTGTGCCTAGCCAGTGTCAAGCCTGTACCTAGCCAGTTTTTAGCCTGTGTCTTTCCTGTGCTTAGGCAGTGTCTAGTCTGTGCCAAGCCAGTGTCTAGCCTGTGCCTAGCCAGTGTCTAGCCTGTGAATAGCCTGTGCCTCTCCCTGTGACTGGCATGTGCATAGCCTGTGCCTAGCCAGTGTCTAGCCTGTGTCAAGCCTGTGCCTTGCCTGAGACTGGCATGTGCATAGCGTGTTCCGAGCCAGTGTCTAGCCAGTGCCTAACCTGTGCCTAGCCAGTGCCTAGCCAGTGTCTAGCCTTTGTCTAGCCAGTGTCTAGCATGTGTCTAGCCTGTGTCTAGCCTGTGTCTAGCCCGTGTCTAGCCTGTGTCTAGCCTGTGTCTAGCCTGTGTCTAGCCTGTGTCTAGCCTGTGTCTAGCCTGTATCTGGCCTGTGTCTAGCCTGTGTCTAGCCTGTGTCTAGCCTGTGTCTAGCCTGTGTCTAGCCTCTGCCTAGCCTGTACCTAGCCTGTACCTAGCCAGTGCCTAGCCAGTGCCTAGCCTGTACCTAGCCTGAACCTAGCCAGTGCCTAGCCAGTGTCTAGCCTGTGCCTAGCCTGTGCCTAGCCAGTGTCTAGCCTGTGCCTAGCCAGTGTCTAGCCTGTGCCTAGCCAGTGTCAAGCCTGTACCTAGCCAGTTTCTAGCCTGTGTCTTGCCTGTGCTTAGCCAGTGTCTAGTCTGTGCCAAGCCAGTGTCTAGCCTGTGCCTAGCCAGTGTCTAGCCTGTGTATAGCCTGTGCCTTGCCTGTGACTGGCATGTGCATAGCCTGTGCCTAGCCAGTGTCTAGCCTGTGTCAAGCCTGTGCCTTGCCTGAG
Source organism: Zaprionus indianus (assembly GCA_018904595.1). Taxonomy (NCBI): domain Eukaryota; kingdom Metazoa; phylum Arthropoda; class Insecta; order Diptera; family Drosophilidae; genus Zaprionus; species Zaprionus indianus. Next base: position 123,412 of record JAEIHA010000908.1, on the reverse strand, counting down.
ACTGGCATGTGCATAGCGTGTTCCGAGCCAGTGTCTAGCCAGTGCCTAACCTGTGCCTAGCCAGTGCCTAACTTGTGCCTAGCCAGTGCCTAGCCAGTGTCTAGCCTTTGTCTAGCCAGTGTCTAGCCTTTGTCTACCCTGTGCATAGCTAGAGTATAGCCTGTACCTAGCCAGTGCCTAGCCAGTACCTAGCCAGTGCCTAGACTGCACCTAGCCAGTGCTTAGCCTGTACCTAGCCAGTGTCTAGCCTGTGCCTAGCCATTGTCTAGCCTGTGTCTAACCTGTGTCTAGCCAGTGTCTAGCCTGTGCCTAGCCATTGTCTAGCCTGTGTCTAACCTGTGTCTAGCCTGTGCCTAGCCTGTGTCTAGCCTGTGTCTAGCCTGTGTCTAGCCTGTGCCTTGCCTGAGACTAACATGTGGATAGCGTGTGCCTAGCCAGTGTCTAGCCAGTGCCTAGCCTGTGCCTAGCCAGTGTCTAGCCTTTGTCTAGCTTGTGCATAGCCAGAGTCTAGCCAGTGTATAGCCTCTGTCTAGCCTGTGTCTAGCCTGTGTCTAGCCTGTGTCTAGTCTGTGTCTAGCCTGTGTCTAGCCTGTGTCTAGCCTGTGTCTAGCCTGTGTCTAGCATGTGTCTAGCCTGTGTCTAGCCTGTGTCTAGCCTGTGTCTAGCCTGTGTCTAGCCTGTGTCTAGCCTGTGTCTAGCCTTTGTCTAGCCTATGTCTAGCCTGTGTCTAGCCTGTGTCTAGCCTGTGTCTAGCCTGTGTCTAGCCTGTGCCTAGCTTGTGTCTAGCCTGTGCCTAGCTTGTGCCTAGCTTGTGGCTAGCCTGTGTCTAGCCTATGTCTAGCCTGTGTCTAGCCTGTGTTTACCCTGTGTCTAGCCTGTGTCTACCCTGTGTCTAGCCTGTGTCTAGCCTGTGTCTAGCCTGTGTCTGGCCTGTGTCTAGCCTGTGTCTGGCCTGTGTCTAGCCTGTGTCTAGCCTGTGTCTAGCCTGTGTCTAGCCTGTGTCTAGCCTGTGTCTAGCCTGTGTCTAGCCTGTGTCTAGCCTGTGTCTAGCCTGTGTCTAGCCTGTGTCTAGCCTGTGTCTAGCCTGTGTCTAGCCTGTGTATAGCCTGTGCCTAGCTTGTGCCTAGCTTGTGGCTAGCCTGTGTCTAGCCTGTGTCTAGCCTGTGTCTAGCCTGTGTCTAGCGTGTGCCTAGCTTGTGCCTAGCTTGTGGCTAGCCTGTGTGTAGCCTGTGTCTAGCCTGTTTCTAGGCTGTGTCTAGCCTGTGTCTAGCCTGTGTCTAGCATGTGTCTTGCCTGTGTCTAGCCTGTGTCTAGCCTGTGTCTAGCCTGTGTCTAGCCTGTTTCTAGCCTGTGTCTAGCCTGTGTCTAGCCTGTGTCTAGCCTGTGTCTAGCCTGTGTCTAGCCTGTGTCTAGCCTCTGCCTAGCCTGTACCTAGCCTGTGCCTAGCCAGTGCCTAGCCAGTGCCTAGCCTGTACCTAGCCTGTGCCTAGCCAGTGCCTAGCCAGTGTCTAGCCTGTACCTAGCCTGTGCTTAGCCAGTGTCTAGCCTGTACCCAGCCAGTGTCTAGCCTGTACCCAGCCAGTGTCTAGCCTGTGCCTAGCCAGTGTCTAGCCTGTGCCTAGGCAGTGTCTAGCCTGTGCCTAGCCAGTGTCAAGCCTGTACCTAGCCAGTTTTTAGCCTGTGTCTTTCCTGTGCTTAGGCAGTGTCTAGTCTGTGCCAAGCCAGTGTCTAGCCTGTGCCTAGCCAGTGTCTAGCCTGTGAATAGCCTGTGCCTCTCCTGTGACTGGCATGTGCATAGCCTGTGCCTAGCCAGTGTCTAGCCTGTGTCAAGCCTGTGCCTTGCCTGAGACTGGCATGTGCATAGCGTGTTCCGAGCCAGTGTCTAGCCAGTGCCTAACCTGTGCCTAGCCAGGGCCTAGCCAGTGTCTAGCCTTTGTCTAGCCAGTGTCTAGCATGTGTCTAGCCTGTGTCTAGCCTGTGTCTAGCCCGTGTCTAGCCTGTGTCTAGCCTGTGTCTAGCCTGTGTCTAGCCTGTGTCTAGCCTGTGTCTAGCCTGTGTCTAGCCTGTGTCTAGCCTGTGTCTAGCCTGTGTCTAGCCTGTGTCTAGCCTGTGTCTAGCCTGTGTCTAGCCTCTGCCTAGCCTGTACCTAGCCTGTACCTAGCCAGTGCCTAGCCAGTGCCTAGCCTGTACCTAGCCTGAACCTAGCCAGTGCCTAGCCAGTGTCTAGCCTGTACCTAGCCTGTGCCTAGCCTGTGCCTAGCCAGTGTCTAGCCTGTGCCTAGCCAGTGTCTAGCCTGTGCCTAGCCAGTGTCTAGCCTGTGCCTAGCCAGTGTCAAGCCTGTACCTAGCCAGTTTCTAGCCTGTGTCTTGCCTGTGCTTAGCCAGTGTCTAGTCTGTGCCAAGCCAGTGTCTAGCCTGTGCCTAGCCAGTGTCTAGCCTGTGTATAGCCTGTGCCTTGCCTGTGACTGGCATGTGCATAGCCTGTGCCTAGCCAGTGTCTAGCCTGTGTCAAGCCTGTGCCTTGCCTGAGACTGGCATGTGCATAGCGTGTTCCGAGCCAGTGTCTAGCCAGTGCCTAACCTGTGCCTAGCCAGTGCCTAACCTGTGCCTAGCCAGTGCCTAGCCAGTTTCTAGCCTTTGTCTAGCCAGTGTCTAGCCTTTGTCTACCCTGTGCATAGCTAGAGTATAGCCTGTACCTAGCCAGTGCCTAGCCTGTACCTAGCCAGTGCCTAGACTGCACCTAGCCAGTGCTTAGCCTGTACCTAGCCAGTGTCTAGCCTGTGCCTAGCCATTGTCTAGCCTGTGTCTAACCTGTGTCTAGCCAGTGTCTAGCCTGTGCCTAGCCATTGTCTAGCCTGTGTCTAACCTGTGTCTAGCCTGTGCCTAGCCTGTGTCTAGCCTGTGTCTAGCCTGTATCTAGCCTGTGCCTAGCCTGTGTCTAGCCTGTGTCTAGCCTGTGTCTAGCCTGTGTCTAGCCTGTGTCTACTGTGTCTAGCCTGTGTCTGTAGCCTGTGTCTAGCCTGTGTCTAGCCTGTGTCTAGCCTGTGTCTAGCCTGTGTCTAGCCTGTGCCTAGCCTGTGTCTAGCCTGTGTCTAGCCTGTGTCTAGTCTGTGTCTAGACTGTGTCTAGCCTGTGTCTAGCCTGTGTCTAGCCTGTGTCTTGCCTGTGTCTAGCCTGTGTCTAGCCTGTGTCTAGCCTGTGTCTAGCCTGTGTCTAGCCGTTGTTTAGCCTGTGTCTAGCCTGTGCCTTGCCTGAGACTAACATGTGGATAGCGTGTGCCTAGCCAGTGTCTAGCCAGTGCCTAGCCTGTGCCTAGCCAGTGTCTAGCCTTTGTCTAGCTTGTGCATAGCCAGAGTCTAGCCAGTGTATAGCCTCTGTCTAGCCTGTGTCTAGCCTCTGTCTAGCCTGTGTCTAGCCTGTGTCTAGCCTGTGTCTAACCTGTGTCTAGCCTGTGTCTAGCCTGTGTCTAGCCTGTGTCTAGCCTGTGTCTAGCCTGTGTCTAGCCTGTGTCTAGCCTGTGTCTAGCCTGTGTCTAGCCTGTGTCTAGCCTGTGTCTAGCCTGTGTCTAGCCTGTGTCTAGCGTGTGTCTAGCCTGTGTCTAGCCTGTGTCTAGCCTGTGCCTAGCTTGTGTCTAGCCTGTGCCTAGCTTGTGCCTAGCTTGTGGCTAGCCAGTGTCTAGCCTATGTCTAGCCTGTGTCTAGCCTGTGTTTACCCTGTGTCTAGCCTGTGTCTAGCCTGTGTCTAGCCTGTGTCTAGCCTGTGTCTAGCCTGTGTCTAGCCTGTGTCTAGCCTGTGTCTAGCCTGTGTCTGGCCTGTGTCTAGCCTGTGTCTAGCCTGTGTCTAGCCTGTGTCTAGCCTGTGTCTAGCCTGTGTCTAGCCTGTCTCTAGCCTGTGTCTAGCCTGTGTCTAGCCTGTGTCTAGCCTGTGTCTAGCGTGTGCCTAGCTTGTGCCTAGCTTGTGGCTAGCCTGTGTGTAGCCTGTGTCTAGCCTGTTTCTAGCCTGTGTCTAGCCTGTGTCTAGCCTGTGTCTAGCATGTGTCTTGCCTGTGTCTAGCCTGTGTCTAGCCTGTGTCTAGCCTGTGTCTAGCCTGTGTCTAGCCTGTGTCTAGCCTGTGTCTAGCCTGTGTCTAGCCTGTGTCTAGCCTGTGTCTAGCCTGTGTCTAGCCTGTGTCTAGCCTGTGTCTAGCCTGTGTCTAGCCTGTGTCTAGCCTGTGTCTAGCCTGTGTCTAGCCTGTGTCTAGCCTGTGTCTAGCCTGTGTCTAGCCTGTGTCTAGCCTCTGCCTAGCCTGTACCTAGCCTGTACCAAGCCAGTGCCTAGCCAGTGCCTAGCCTGTACCTAGCCTGTACCTAGCCAGTGCCTAGCCAGTGTGTAGCCTGTACCTAGCCTGTGCTTAGCCAGTGTCTAGCCTGTACCCAGCCAGTGTCTAGCCTGTACCCAGCCAGTGTCTAGCCTGTGCCTAGACAGTGTCTAGCCTGTGCCTAGGCAGTGTCTAGCCTGTGCCTAGGCAGTGTCTAGCCTGTGCCTAGCCAGTGTCAAGCCTGTACCTAGCCAGTATTTAGCCTGTGTCTTGCCTGTGCTTAGCCAGTGTCTAGTCTGTGCCAAGCCAGTGTCTAGCCTGTGCCTAGCCAGTGTCTAGCCTGTGTATAGCCTGTGCCTTACCTGTGACTGGCATGTGCATAGCCTGTGCCTAGCCAGTGTCTAGCCTTTGTCAAGCCTGTGCCTTGCCTGAGACTGGCATGTGCATAGCGTGTTCCGAGCCAGTGTCTAGCCAGTGCCTAGCCAGTGTCTAGCCTTTGTCTAGCCAGTGTCTAGCCTTTGTCTAGCCAGTGTCTAGCCTGTGTCTAGCCTGTGTCTAGCCTGTGTCTAGCCCGTGTCTAGCCTGTGTCTAGCCTGTGTCTAGCCTGTGTCTAGCCTGTGTCTAGCCTGTGTATAGCCTGTGTCTAGCCTGTGTCTAGCCTGTATCTATCCTGTGTCTAGCCTGTGTATAGCCTGTGCCTTGCCTGTGACTGGCATGTGCATAGCCTGTGCCTAGCCAGTGTCTAGCCTGTGTCAAGCCTGTGCCTTGCCTGAGACTGGCATGTGCATAGCGTGTTCCGAGCCAGTGTCTAGCCAGTGCCTAACCTGTGCCTAGCCAGTGCCTAACCTGTGCCTAGCCAGTGTCTAGCCTTTGTCTAGCCAGTGTCTAGCCTTTGTCTAGCCAGTGTCTAGCCTTTGTCTACCCTGTGCATAGCTAGAGTCTAGCCTGTACCTAGCAAGTGCCTAGCCTGTACCTACCAGTGCCTAGACTGTACCTAGCCAGCGCCTAGCCTGTACCTAGCCAGTGTCTAGCCTGTGCCTAGCCATTGTCTAGCCAGTGTCTAACCTGTGTCTAGCCTGTGTCTAGCCTGTGTCTAGCCTGTGTCTAGCCTGTGCCTAGCCTGTGTCTAGCCTGTGTCTAGCCTGTGTCTAGCCTGTGTCTAGCCTGTGTCTAGCCTGTGTCTAGCCTGTGTCTAGCATGTGTCTAGCATGTGTCTAGCCTGTGTCTTGCCTGTGTCTAGCCTGTGTCTAGCCTGTGTCTAGCCTGTGTCTAGCCTGTGTCTAGCCTGTGTCTAGCCTGTGTCTAGCCTGTGTCTAGCCTGTGTCTAGCCTGTGTTTAGCCTGTGTCTAGCCTGTGCCTTGCCTGAGACTGGCATGTGGATAGCGTGTGCCTAGCCAGTGTCTAGCCAGTGCCTAGCCTGTACCTAGCCAGTTTCTAGCCTTTGTCTAGCCAGTGTCTAGCTTTTGTCTAGCTTGTGCATAGCCAGAGTCTAGCCAGTGTATAGCCTCTGTCTAGCCTGTGTCTAGTCTGTGTCTAGCCTGTGTCTAGCCTGTGTCTAGCCTGTGTCTAGCCTGTGTCTAGCCTGTGACTAGCCTGCGTCTAGCCTGTGTCTAGCCTGTGCCTAGCCTGTGTTTAGCCTGTGTCTAGCCTGTGCCTTGCCTGAGACTGGCATGTGGATAGCGTGTGCCTAGCCAGTGTCTAGCCAGTGCCTAGCCTGTGCCTAGCCAGTGTCTAGCCTTTGTCTAGCTTGTGCATAGCCAGAGTCTAGCCAGTGTATAGCCTCTGTCTAGCCTGTGTCTAGTCTGTATCTAGCCTGTGTCTAGCCTGTGTCTAGCCTGTGTCTAGCCTGTGTCTAGCCCCTGTCTAGCCTGTGTCTAGCCTGTGTCTAGCCTGTGTCTAGCCTGTACCTAGCCTGAACCTAGCCAGTGCCTAGCCAGTGTCTAGCCTGTACCTAGCCTGTGCTTAGCCAGTGTCTAGCCTGTACCCAGCCAGTGTCTAGCCTGTGCCTAGCCAGTGTCTAGCCTGTGCCTAGCCAGTGTCTAGCCTGTGCCTAGCCAGTGTCAAGCCTGTACCTAGCCAGTTTCTAGCCTGTGTCCTGCCTGTGCTTAGCCAGTGTCTAGTCTGTGCCAAGCCAGTGTCTAGCCTGTGCCTAGCCAGTGTCTAGCCTGTGTATAGCCTGTGCCTTGCCTGTGACTGGCATGTGCATAGCCTGTGCCTAGCCAGTGTCTAGCCTGTGTCAAGCCTGTGCCTTGCCTGAGACTGGCATGTGCATAGCGTGTTCCGAGCCAGTGTCTAGCCAGTGCCTAACCTGTGCCTAGCCAGTGCCTAACCTGTGCCTAGCCAGTGCCTAGCCAGTGTCTAGCCTTTGTCTAGCCAGTGTCTAGCCTTTGTCTACCCTGTGCATAGCTAGAGTCTAGCCTGTACCTAGCCAGTGCCTAGCCTGTACCTAGCCAGTGCCTAGACTGTACCTAGCCAGTGTTTAGCCTGTACCTAGCCAGTGTCTAGCCTGTGCCTAGCCATTGTCTAGCCGGTGTCTAACCTGTGTCTAGCCAGTGTCTAGCCTGTGCCTAGCCATTGTCTAGCCTGTGTCTAACCTGTGTCTAGCCTGTGCCTAGCCTGTGTCTAGCCTGTGTCTAGCCTGTATCTAGCCTGTGCCTAGCCTGTGTCTAGCCTGTGTCTAGCCTGTGTCTAGCCTGTGTCTAGCCTGTGTCTAGCCTGTGTCTAGCCTGTGTCTAGCCTGTGTCTAGCCTGTGTCTAGCCTGTGTCTAGCCTGTGTCTAGCCTGTGTCTAGCCTGTGCCTAGCCTGTGTCTAGCCTGTGTCTAGCCTGTGTCTAGTCTGTGTCTAGGACTGTGTCTAGCCTGTGTCTAGCCTGTGTCTAGCCTGTGTCTTGCCTGTGTCTAGCCTGTGTCTAGCCTGTGTCTAGCCTCTGTCTAGCCTGTGTCTAGCCTGTGTCTAGCCGTTGTTTAGCCTGTGTCTAGCCTGTGCCTTGCCTGAGACTAACATGTGGATAGCGTGTGCCTAGCCAGTGTCTAGCCAGTGCCTAGCCTGTGCCTAGCCAGTGTCTAGCCTTTGTCTAGCTTGTGCATAGCCAGAGTCTAGCCAGTGTATAGCCTCTGTCTAGCCTGTGTCTAGCCTGTGTCTAGCCTGTGTCTAGCCTGTGTCTAGCCTGTGTCTAGCCTGTGTCTAGCCTGTGTCTAGCCTGTGTCTAGCCTGTGTCTGTGTCTAGCCTGTGTCTAGCCTATGTCTAGCCTGTGTCTAGCCTGTGTCTAGCCTGTGTCTAGCCTGTGTCTAGCCTGTGTCTAGCCTGTGTCTAGCCTGTGTCTAGCCTGTGTCTAGCCTGTGTCTAGCCTGTGTCTAGCCTGTGCCTAGCTTGTGCCTAGCTTGTGGCTAGCCTGTGTCTAGCCTATGTCTAGCCTGTGTCTAGCCTGTGTTTACCCTGTGTCTAGCCTGTGTCTAGCCTGTGTCTAGCCTGTGTCTAGCCTGTGTCTAGCCTGTGTCTAGCCTGTGTCTAGCCTGTGTCTAGCCTGTGTCTGGCCTGTGTCTAGCCTGTGTCTAGCCTGTGTCTAGCCTGTGTCTAGCCTGTGTCTAGCCTGTGTCTAGCCTGTGTCTAGCCTGTGTCTAGCCTGTGTCTAGCCTGTGTCTAGCCTGTGTCTAGCCTGTGTCTAGCCTGTGTCTAGCCTGTGTCTAGCCGGTGTATAGCATGTGCCTAGCTTGTGCCTAGCTTGTGGCTAGCCTGTGTCTAGCCTGTGTCTAGCCTGTGTCTAGCGTGTGCCTAGCTTGTGCCTAGCTTGTGGCTAGCCTGTGTGTAGCCTGTGTCTAGCCTGTTTCTAGCCTGTGTCTAGCCTGTGTCTAGCCTGTGTCTAGCATGTGTCTTGCCTGTGTCTAGCCTGTGTCTAGCCTGTGTCTAGCCTGTGTCTAGCCTGTTTCTAGCCTGTGTCTAGCCTGTGTCTAGCCTGTGTCTAGCCTGTGTCTAGCCTGTGTCTAGCCTGTGTCTAGCCTGTGTCTAGCCTGTGTCTAGTCTGTGTCTAGCCTGTGTCTAGCCTGTGTCTAGCCTGTACCTAGCCTGTACCTAGCCAGTGCCTAGCCAGTGTCTAGCCTGTACCTAGCCTGTGCTTAGCCAGTGTCTAGCCTGTACCCAGCCAGTGTCTAGCCTGTACCCAGCCAGTGTCTAGCCTGTGCCTAGCCAGTGTCTAGCCTGTGCCTAGGCAGTGTCTAGCCTGTGCCTAACCAGTGTCAAGCCTGTACCTAGCCAGTATTTAGCCTGTGTCTTGCCTGTGCTTAGCCAGTGTCTAGTCTGTGCCAAGCCAGTGTCTAGCCTGTGCCTAGCCAGTGTCTAGCCTGTGTATAGCCTGTGCCTTGCCTGTGACTGGCATGTGCATAGCCTTTGCCTAGCCAGTGTCTAGCCTGTGTCAAGCCTGTGCCTTGCCTGAGACTGGCATGTGCATAGCGTGTTCCGAGCCAGTGTCTAGCCAGTGCCTAACCTGTGCCTAGCCAGTGCCTAACCTGAGCCTAGCCAGTGCCTAACCTGTGCCTAGCCAGTGCCTAGCCAGTGCCTAGCCAGTGCCTAGCCAGTGTCTAGCCTTTGTCTAGCCAGTGTCTAGCCTTTGTCTAGCCAGTTCTAGCCTGTGTCTAGCCTGTGTCTAGCCTGTGCCTAGCCTGTGTCTAGCCCGTGTCTAGCCTGTGTCTAGCCTGTGTCTAGCCTGTGTCTAGCCTGTGTCTAGCCTGTGTCTAGCCTGTGTCTAGCCTGTATCTAGCCTGTGTCTAGCCTGTGTCTAGCCTGTGTCTAGCCTGTGTCTAGCCTGTGTCTAGCTTCTGCCTAGCCTGAACCTAGCCTGTACCTAGCCAGTGCTTAGCCAGTGCCTAGCCTGTACCTAGCCTGAACCTAGCCAGTGCCTAGCCAGTGCCTAACCTGTGCCTAGCCAGTGCCTAACCTGTGCCTAGCCAGTGCCTAGCCAGTGCCTAGCCAGTGCCTAGCCTGTGCTTAGCCAGTGTCTAGCCTATACCCAACCAGAGTCTAGCCTATACCCAACCAGAGTCTAGCCTGTGCCTAGCCAGTGTCTAGCCTGTGCCTAGCCAGTGTCTAGCCTGTGCCTAGCCAGTGTCTAGCCTGTGCCTAGCCAGTGTCAAGCCTGTACCTAGCCAGTTTCTAGCCTGTGTCTTGCCTGTGCTTAGCCAGTGTCTAGTCTGTGCCAAGCCAGTGTCTAGCCTGTGCCTAGCCAGTGTCTAGCCTGTGTATAGCCTGTGCCTTGCCTGTGACTGGCATGTGCATAGCCTGTGCCTAGCCAGTGTCTAGCCTGTGTCAAGCCTGTGCCTTGCCTGAGACTGGCATGTGCATAGCGTGTTCCGAGCCAGTGTCTAGCCAGTGGCTAACCTGTGCCTAGCCAGTGCCTAACCTGTGCCTAGCCAGTGCCTAGCCAGTGTCTAGCCTTTGTCTAGCCAGTGTCTAGCCTTTGTCTAGCCAGTGTCTAGCCTTTGTCTACCCTGTGCATAGCTAGAGTCTGGCCTGTACCTAGCCAGTGCCTAGCCTGTACCTAGCCAGTGCCTAGACTGTACCTAGCCAGCGCCTAGCCTGTACCTAGCCAGTGTCTAGCCTGTGCCTAGCCATTGTCTAGCCTGTGTCTAGCCTGTGTCTAGCCTGTGTCTAGCATGTGTCTAGCATGTGTCTAGCCTGTGTCTTGCCTGTGTCTAGCCTGTGTCTAGCCTGTGTCTAGCCTGTGTCTAGCCTGTGTCTAGCATGTGTCTAGCATGTGTCTAGCCTGTGTCTTGCCTGTGTCTAGCCTGTGTCTAGCCTGTGTCTAGCCTGTGTCTAGCCTGTGTCTTGCCTGTGTCTAGCCTGTGTCTAGCCTGTGTCTAGCCTGTGTCTAGCCTGTGTTTTCCCTGTGTCTAGCCTGTGTCTAGCCTGTGTCTAGCCTGTGTCTAGCCTGTGTCTAGCCTGTGTCTAGCCTGTGTCTAGCCTGTGTCTAGCCTGTGTCTAGCCTGTGTCTAGCCTGTGTCTAGCCTGTGTCTAGCCTGTGTCTAGCCTGTGTCTAGCCTGTGTCTAGCCTGTGTCTAGCCTGTGTCTAGCCTGTGTCTAGCCTGTGTCTAGCCTGTGTCTAGCCTGTGTCTAGCCTGTGTCTAGCCTGTGTCTAGCCTGTGTCTAGCCTGTGTCTAGCCTGTGTATAGCCTATGCCTAGCTTGTGCCTAGCTTGTGGCTAGCCTGTGTCTAGCCTGTGTCTAGCCTGTGTCTAGCCTGTGTCTAGCGTGTGCCTAGCTTGTGCCTAGCTTGTGGCTAGCCTGTGTGTAGCCTGTGTCTAGCCTGTTTCTAGCCTTTGTCTAGCCTGTGTCTAGCCTGTGTCTAGCATGTGTCTTGCCTGTGTCTATCCTATGTCTAGCCTGTGTCTAGCCTGTGTCTAGCCTGTTTCTAGCCTGTGTCTAGCCTGTGTCTAGCCTGTGTCTAGCCTGTGTCTAGCCTGTGTCTAGCCTGTGTCTAGCCTGTGTCTAGCCTGTGTCTAGCCTGTGTCTAGCCTGTGTCTAGCCTGTGTCTAGCCTCTGCCTAGCCTGTACCTAGCCTGTACCTTGCCAGTGCCTAGCCAGTGCCTAGCCTGTACGTAGCCAGTGCCTAGCCAGTGCCTAGCCAATGTCTAGCCTGTACCTAGCCTGTGCTTAGCCAGTGTCTAGCCTGTACCCAGCCAGTGTCTAGCCTGTACCCAGCCAGTGTCTAGCCTGTGCCTAGCCAGTGTCTAGCCTGTGCCTAGGCAGTGTCTAGCCTGTGCCTAGCCAGTGTCAAGCCTGTACCTAGCCAGTTTTTAGCCTGTGTCTTGCCTGTGCTTAGCCAGTGTCTAGTCTGTGCCAAGCCAGTGTCTAGCCTGTGCCTAGCCAGTGTCTAGCCTGTGTCTAGCCTGTGCCTTGCCTGTGACTGGCATGTGCATAGCCTGTGCCTAGCCAGTGTCTAGCCTGTGTCAAGCCTGTGCCTTGCCTGAGACTGGCATGTGCATAGCGTGTTCTGAGCCAGTGTCTAGCCAGTGCCTAACCTGTGCCTAGCCAGTGCCTAGCCAGTGTCTAGCCTTTGTCTAGCCAGTGTCTAGCCTGTGTCTAGCCTGTGTCTAGCCTGTGTCTAGCCTGTGTCTAGCCTGTGTCTAGCCCGTGTCTAGCCTGTGTCTAGCCTGTGTCTAGCCTGTGTCTAGCCTGTGTCTAGCCTGTGTCTAGCCTGTGTCTAGCCTGTGTCTAGCCTGTGTCTAGCCTGTGTCTAGCCTGTGTCTAGCCTGTGTCTAGCCTGTGTCTAGCCTGTACCTAGCCTGTACCTAGCCAGTGCCTAGCCAGTGCCTAGCCTGTACCTAGCCTGAACCTAGCCAGTGCCTAGCCAGTGTCTAGCCTGTACCTAGCCTGTGCTTAGCCAGTGTCTAGCCTGTACCCAGCCAGTGTCTAGCCTGTGCCTAGCCAGTGTCTAGCCTGTGCCTAGCCAGTGTCTAGCCTGTGCCTAGCCAGTGTCAAGCCTGTACCTAGCCAGTTTCTAGCCTGTGTCTTGCCTGTGATTAGCCAGTGTCTAGTCTGTGCCAAGCCAGTGTCTAGCCTGTGCCTAGCCAGTGTCTAGCCTGTGTATAGCCTGTGCCTTGCCTGTGACTGGCATGTGCATAGCCTGTGCCTAGCCAGTGTCTAGCCTGTGTCAAGCCTGTGCCTTGCCTGAGACTGGCATGTGCATAGCGTGTTCCGAGCCAGTGTCTAGCCAGTGCCTAACCAGTGCCTAGCCAGTGTCTAGCCTTTGTCTAGCCAGTGTCTAGCCTGTGTCTAGCCTGTGTCTAGCCTGTGTTTAGCCTGTGTCTAGCCTGTGCCTTGCCTGAGACTGGCATGTGGATAGCGTGTGCCTAGCCAGTGTCTAGCCAGTGCCTAGCCTGTGCCTAGCCAGTGTCTAGCCAGTGTATAGCCTTTTTCTAGCCTGTGTCTAGTCTGTGTCTAGCCTGTGTCTAGCCTGTGTCTAGCCTGTGTCTAGCCTGTGTCTAGCCTGTGTCTAGCCTGTGTCTGGCCTGTGTCTAGCCTGTGTCTAGCCTGTGTCTAGCCTGTGCCTAGCCTGTGTTTAGCCTGTGTCTAGCCTGTGCCTTGCCTGAGACTGGCATGTGGATAGCGTGTGCCTAGCCAGTGTCTAGCCAGTGCCTAGCCTGTGCCTAGCCAGTGTCTAGCCTGTGTCTAGCTTGTGCATAGCCAGAGTCTAGCCAGTGTATAGCCTCTGTCTAGCCTGTGTCTAGTCTGTATCTAGCCTGTGTCTAGCCTGTGTCTAGCCTGTTTCTAGCCTGTGTCTAGCCTGTGTCTAGCCTGTGTCTAGCCTGTGTCTAGCCTGTGCCTAGCTTGTGCCTAGCCAGTGCCTAGCCAGTGTCTAGCCTTTGTCTAGCCAGTGTCTAGCCTGTGTCTAGCCAGTGTCTAGCCTGTGTCTAGCCTGTGTCTAGCCTGTGTCTAGCCTGTGTCTAGCCTGTGTCTAGCCTGTGTCTAGTCTGTATCTAGCCTGTGTCTAGCCAGTGCCTAGCCTGTGCCTATCCAGTGTCTAGCCTGTGCATAGCCAGAGTCTAGCCTGTGCCTAGCCAGTGTATAGCCCCTGTCTAGCCTGTGTCTAGCCTGTGCCTAGCCTGTGCCTAGCCTGTGTCTAGCCTGTATCTAGATTGTGTCTAGCCTGTGTCTAGCCTGTGTCTAGCCTGTGTCTAGCCTGTGTCTAGCCAGTGTCTAGCCTGTGTCTAGCCTGTGTCTAGCCTGTGTCTAGCCTGTGTCTAGCCTGTGTCTAGCTTGTGTCTAGCCTGTGTCTAGCCTGTCTCTAGCCTGTGTCTAGCCTGTGTCTAGCCTCTGCCTAGCCAGTGCCTAGCCTGTACCTAGCCTGTGCTTAGCCAGTGTCTAGCCTGTACCCAGCCAGTGTCTAGCCTGTGCCTAGCCAGTGTCTAGCCTGTACCCAGCCAGTGTCTAGCCTGTGCCTAGCCAGTGTCTAGCCTGTACCCAGCCAGTGTCTAGCCTGTGCCTAGCCAGTGTATAGCCCCTGTCTAGCCTGTGTCTAGCCTGTGCCTAGCCTGTGTCTAGCCTGTGTCTAGCCTGTGTATAGCCTGTGTTTAGCTTGTGTCTAGCCTGTGTCTAGCCTGTGTCTAGCCTGTGTCTAGCCTGTGTTTAGCCTGCTTCTAGCCTGTGCCTTGCCTGAGACTGGCATGTGGATAGCGTGTGTCTAGCCAGTGTCTAGCCAGTGCCTAGCCTGTGCCTAGCCAGTGTCTAGCCTTTGTCTAGCCTGTGCATATCCAGAGTCTAGCCAGTGTATAGCCTCTGTCTAGCCTGTGTCTAGTCTGTGTCTAGCCTGTGTCTAGCCTGGGCCTAGCCTGTGTCTAGCCTGTGCCTAGCCTGTGTCTAGCCTGTGTCTAGCCTGTGTCTAGCCTGTGTCTAGCCTGTGTCTAGCCTCTGTCTAGCCTGTGTCTAGCCTGTGTCTAGCCTGTGTCTAGTCTGTGTCTAGCCTTTGCCTGGCTTGTGCCTAGCTTGTGGCTAGCCTGTGTCTAGCCTGTGTCTAGCCTGTGTCTAGCGTGTGCCTAGCTTGTGCCTAGCCTGTGCCTAGCCAGTGTCTAGCCTTTGCCTAGCCTGTGCATAGCCAGAGTCTAGCCAGTGTATAGCCAGAGTCTAGCCTGTGTCTAGCCTGTATCTAGTCTGTGTCTAGCCTGTGTCTAGCCTGTGTCTAGCCTGTGTCTAGCCTGTGTCTAGTCTGTGTCTAGCCTGTGTCTAGCCTGTGTCTAGCCTGTGTCTAGCCTGTGTCTAGCCTGTGTCTAGCCTGTGTCTAGCCTGTGTCTAGCCTGTGTCTAGCCTGTGTCTAGCCTGTGTCTAGCCTGTGTCTAGCCTGTGTCTAGCCTGTCCCTGTGTCTAGCCTGTGTCTAGCCTGTGTCTAGCCTGTGTCTAGCCTGTGTCTAGCCTGTGTCTAGCCTGTGTCTAGCCTGTGTCTAGCCTGTGTCTAGCCAGTGTCTAGCCTGTGTCTCAGCCAGTGTCTAGCCTGTGTCTAGCCTGTGTCTAGCCTGTGTCTAGCCTGTGTCTAGCCTGTGTCTAGCTTGTGTCTAGCCTGTGTCTAGCCTGTGTCTAGCCTGTCTCTAGCCTGTGTCTAGCCTGTGTCTAGCCTCTGCCTAGCCAGTGCCTAGCCTGTACCTAGCCTGTGCTTAGCCAGTGTCTAGCCTGTACCCAGCCAGTGTCTAGCCTGTACCCAGCCAGTGTCTAGCCTGTGCCTAGCCAGTGTCTAGCCTGTACCCAGCCAGTGTCTAGCCTGTGCCTAGCCAGTGTCTAGCCTGTGCCTAGCCAGTGTCTAGCCTGTGCCTAGCCAGTGTCTAGCCTGTGCCTAGCCAGTGTCTAGCCTGTGCCTAGCCAGTGTCTAGCCTGTACTTAGCCAGTTTCTAGCCTGTGTCTAGCCTGTGCTTAGCCAGTGTCTATTCTGTGCCATGCCAGTGTCTAGCCTGTGCCTAGCCAGTGTCTAGCCTGTGTCAAGCCTGTGCCTTGCCTGAGACTGGCATGTGCATAGCGTGTTCCGAGCCAGTGCCTAGCCAGTGCCTAGCCTGTGCCTAGCCAGTGTCTAGCCTTTGTCTATCCAGTGTCTAGCCTTTGTCTACCCTGTGCTTAGCTAGAGTCTAGCCTGTACCTAGCCAGTGCCTAGCCTGTACCTAGCCAGTGCCTAGCCTGTACCTAGCCAGTGCCTAGACTGTACCTAGCCAGTGCCTAGACTGTACCTAGCCAGTGCCTAGCCTGAACCTAGCCAGTGTCTAGCCTGTGCCTAGCCCGTGTCTAGCCTGTGTCTAGCCTGTGCCTAGCCTGTGTCTAGTCTGTGTCTAGCCTGTGTCTAGCCTGTGTCTAGCCTGTGTCTAGCCTGTGTCTAGCCAGTGTCTAGCCTGTGTCTAGCCAGTGTCTAGCCTGTGTCTAGCCTGTGTCTAGCCTGTGTCTAGCCTGTGTCTAGCCTGTGTCTAGCTTGTGTCTAGCCTGTGTCTAGCCTGTGTCTAGCCTGTCTCTAGCCTGTGTCTAGCCTGTGTCTAGCCTCTGCCTAGCCAGTGCCTAGCCTGTACCTAGCCTGTGCTTAGCCAGTGTCTAGCCTGTACCCAGCCAGTGTCTAGCCTGTACCCAGCCAGTGTCTAGCCTGTGCCTAGCCAGTGTCTAGCCTGTACCCAGCCAGTGTCTAGCCTGTGCCTAGCCAGTGTCTAGCCTGTACCCAGCCAGTGTCTAGCCTGTGCCTAGCCAGTGTCTAGCCTGTGCCTAGCCAGTGTCTAGCCTGTGCCTAGCCAGTGTCTAGCCTGTACTTAGCCAGTTTCTAGCCTGTGTCTAGCCTGTGCTTAGCCAGTGTCTATTCTGTGCCATGCCAGTGTCTAGCCTGTGCCTAGCCAGTGTCTAGCCTGTGTCAAGCCTGTGCCTTGCCTGAGACTGGCATGTGCATAGCGTGTTCCGAGCCAGTGCCTAGCCAGTGCCTAGCCTGTGCCTAGCCAGTGTCTAGCCTTTGTCTATCCAGTGTCTAGCCTTTGTCTACCCTGTGCTTAGCTAGAGTCTAGCCTGTACCTAGCCAGTGCCTAGCCTGTACCTAGCCAGTGCCTAGCCTGTACCTAGCCAGTGCCTAGACTGTACCTAGCCAGTGCCTAGACTGTACCTAGCCAGTGCCTAGCCTGAACCTAGCCAGTGTCTAGCCTGTGCCTAGCCCGTGTCTAGCCTGTGTCTAGCCTGTGCCTAGCCTGTGTCTAGTCTGTGTCTAGCCTGTGTCTAGCCTGTGTCTAGCCTGTGTCTAGCCTGTGTCTAGCCTGTGTCTAGTCTGTGTCTAGTCTGTGTCTAGACTGTGTCTAGCCTGTGTCTAGCCTGTGTCTAGCCTGTGTCTAGCCTGTGTCTAGCCTGTGTCTAGCCTGTGTCTAGCCTGTGTCTAGCCTGTGTCTAGCCTGTGTCTAGCCTGTGTCTAGCCTGTGTCTAGCCTGTTTCTAGCCTGTTTCTAGCCTGTGTCTAGCCTGTGTCTAGCCTGTGTCTAGCCTGTGTCTAGCCTGTGTCTAGCCTGTGTCTAGCCTGTGTCTAGCATGTGTCTAGCCTGTGTCTAGCCTGTGTCTAGCCTGTGTCTAGCCTGTGTCTAGCCTGTGTCTAGCCTGTGTCTAGCCTGTGTCTAGCCTGTGTCTAGCCTGTGTCTAGCCTGTGTCTAGCCTGTGTCTATTCTGTGCCATGCCAGTGTCTAGCCTGTGCCTAGTCTGTATCTAGCCTGTGTCTAGCCAGTGCCTAGCCTGTGCCTATCCAGTGTCTAGCCTGTGCATAGCCAGAGTCTAGCCTGTGCCTAGCCAGTGTATAGCCCCTGTCTAGCCTGTGTCTAGCCTGTGCCTAGCCTGTGCCTAGCCTGTGCCTAGCCTGTGTCTAGCCTGTATCTAGATTGTGTCTAGCCTGTGTCTAGCCTGTGTCTAGCCTGTGTCTAGCCTGTGTCTTGCCTGTGCTTAGCCAGTGTCTAGTCTGTGCCAAGCCAGTGTCTAGCCTGTGCCTAGCCAGTGTCTAGCCTGTGTATAGCCTGTGCCTTGCCTGTGACTGGCATGTGCATAGCCTGTGCCTAGCCAGTGTCTAGCCTGTGTCAAGCCTGTGCCTTGCCTGAGACTGGCATGTGCATAGCGTGTTCCGAGCCAGTGTCTAGCCAGTGCCTAACCTGTGCCTAGCCAGTGCCTAACCTGTGCCTAGCCAGTGCCTAGCCAGTGTCTAGCCTTTGTCTAGCCAGTGTCTAGCCTGTGTCTAGCCTGTGTCTAGCCTGTGTTTAGCCTGTGTCTAGCCTGTGCCTTGCCTGAGACTGGCATGTGGATAGCGTGTGCCTAGCCAGTGTCTAGCCAGTGCCTAGCCTGTGCCTAGCCAGTGTCTAGCCTTTGTCTAGCTTGTGCATAGCCAGAGTCTAGCCAGTGTATAGCCTTTTTCTAGCCTGTGTCTAGTCTGTGTCTAGCCTGTGTCTAGCCTGTGTCTAGCCTGTGTCTAGCCTGTGTCTAGCCTGTGTCTAGCCTGTGTCTGGCCTGTGTCTAGCCTGTGTCTAGCCTGTGTCTAGCCTGTGCCTAGCCTGTGTTTAGCCTGTGTCTAGCCTGTGCCTTGCCTGAGACTGGCATGTGGATAGCGTGTGCCTAGCCAGTGTCTAGCCAGTGCCTAGCCTGTGCCTAGCCAGTGTCTAGCCTGTGTCTAGCTTGTGCATAGCCAGAGTCTAGCCAGTGTATAGCCTCTGTCTAGCCTGTGTCTAGTCTGTATCTAGCCTGTGTCTAGCCTGTGTCTAGCCTGTTTCCAGCCTGTGTCTAGCCTGTGTCTAGCCTGTGTCTAGCCTGTGTCTAGCCTGTGCCTAGCTTGTGCCTAGCCAGTGCCTAGCCAGTGTCTAGCCTTTGTCTAGCCAGTGTCTAGCCTGTGTCTAGCCAGTGTCTAGCCTGTGTCTAGCCTGTGTCTAGCCTGTGTCTAGCCTGTGTCTAGCCTGTGTCTAGCCTGTGTCTAGTCTGTATCTAGCCTGTGTCTAGCCAGTGCCTAGCCTGTGCCTATCCAGTGTCTAGCCTGTGCATAGCCAGAGTCTAGCCTGTGCCTAGCCTGTGCCTAGCCTGTGCCTAGCCTGTGTCTAGCCTGTATCTAGATTGTGTCTAGCCTGTGTCTAGCCTGTGTCTAGCCTGTGTCTAGCCTGTGTCTAGTCTGTGTCTAGCCTGTGTCTAGCCTGTGTCTAGCCTGTGTATAGCCTGTGTTTAGCCTGTGTCTAGCCTGTGTCTAGCCTGTGTCTAGCCTGTGTCTAGCCTGTGTATAGCCTTTTTCTAGCCTGTACCTAGCCTGTACCTTGTCAGTGCCTAGCCAGTGCCTAGCCTGTACCTAGCCTGTACGTAGCCAGTGCCTAGCCAATGTCTAGCCTGTACCTAGCCTGTGCTTAGCAAGTGTCTAGCCTGTACCCAGCCAGTGTCTAGCCTGTACCCAGCCAGTGTCTAGCCTGTGCCTAGCCCGTGTCTAGCCTGTGCCTAGGCAGTGTCTAGCCTGTGCCTAGCCAGTGTCAAGCCTGTACCTAGCCAGCTTTTAGCCTGTGTCTTGCCTGTGCTTAGCCAGTGTCTAGTCTGTGCCAAGCCAGTGTCTAGCCTGTGCCTAGCCAGTGTCTAGCCTGTGTCTAGCCTGTGCCTTGCCTGTGACTGGCATGTGCATAGCCTGTGCCTAGCCAGTGTCTAGCCTGTGTCAAGCCTGTGCCTTGCCTGAGACTGGCATGTGCATAGCGTGTTCTGAGCCAGTGTCTAGCCAGTGCCTAACCTGTGCCTAGCCAGTGCCTAACCTGTGCCTAGCCAGTGCCTAGCCAGTGTCTAGCCTTTGTCTAGCCAGTGTCTAGCCTGTGTCTAGCCTGTGTCTAGCCTGTGTCTAGCCTGTGTCTAGCCTGTGTCTAGCCTGTGTCTAGCCTGTGTATAGCCTGTGTTTAGCCTGTGTCTAGCCTGTGTCTAGCCTGTGTCTAGCCTGTGTCTAGCCTGTGTATAGCCTTTTTCTAGCCTGTACCTAGCCTGTACCTTGTCAGTGCCTAGCCAGTGCCTAGCCTGTACCTAGCCTGTACGTAGCCAGTGCCTAGCCAATGTCTAGCCTGTACCTAGCCTGTGCTTAGCCAGTGTCTAGCCTGTACCCAGCCAGTGTCTAGCCTGTACCCAGCCAGTGTCTAGCCTGTGCCTAGCCAGTGTCTAGCCTGTGCCTAGGCAGTGTCTAGCCTGTGCCTAGCCAGTGTCAAGCCTGTACCTAGCCAGTTTTTAGCCTGTGTCTTGCCTGTGCTTAGCCAGTGTCTAGTCTGTGCCAAGCCAGTGTCTAGCCTGTGCCTAGCCAGTGTCTAGCCTGTGTCTAGCCTGTGCCTTGCCTGTGACTGGCATGTGCATAGCCTGTGCCTAGCCAGTGTCTAGCCTGTGTCAAGCCTGTGCCTTGCCTGAGACTGGCATGTGCATAGCGTGTTCTGAGCCAGTGTCTAGCCAGTGCCTAACCTGTGCCTAGCCAGTGCCTAGCCTGTACGTAGCCAGTGCCTAGCCAATGTCTAGCCTGTACCTAGCCTGTGCTTAGCCAGTGTCTAGCCTGTACCCAGCCAGTGTCTAGCCTGTACCCAGCCAGTGTCTAGCCTGTGCCTAGCCAGTGTCTAGCCTGTGCCTAGGCAGTGTCTAGCCTGTGCCTAGCCAGTGTCAAGCCTGTACCTAGCCAGTTTTTAGCCTGTGTCTTGCCTGTGCTTAGCCAGTGTCTAGTCTGTGCCAAGCCAGTGTCTAGCCTGTGCCTAGCCAGTGTCTAGCCTGTGCATAGCCAGAGTCTAGCCTGTGCCTAGCCTGTGCCTAGCCTGTGCCTAGCCTGTGTCTAGCCTGTATCTAGATTGTGTCTAGCCTGTGTCTAGCCTGTGTCTAGCCTGTGTCTAGCCTGTGTCTAGCCTGTGTCTAGCCTGTGTCTAGCCTGTGTATAGCCTGTGTTTAGCCTGTGTCTAGCCTGTGTCTAGCCTGTGTCTAGCCTGTGTCTAGCCTGTGTCTAGCCTGTGTCTAGCCTGTGTCTAGCCTGTGTCTAGTCTGTATCTAGCCTGTGTCTAGCCAGTGCCTAGCCTGTGCCTATCCAGTGTCTAGCCTGTGCATAGCCAGAGTCTAGCCTGTGCCTAGCCTGTGCCTAGCCTGTGCCTAGCCTGTGTCTAGCCTGTATCTAGATTGTGTCTAGCCTGTGTCTAGCCTGTGTCTAGCCTGTGTCTAGCCTGTGCCTAGCTTGTGCCTAGCCAGTGCCTAGCCAGTGTCTAGCCTTTGTCTAGCCAGTGTCTAGCCTGTGTCTAGCCAGTGTCTAGCCTGTGTCTAGCCTGTGTCTAGCCTGTGTCTAGCCTGTGTCTAGCCTGTGTCTAGCCTGTGTCTAGTCTGTATCTAGCCTGTGTCTAGCCAGTGCCTAGCCTGTGCCTATCCAGTGTCTAGCCTGTGCATAGCCAGAGTCTAGCCTGTGCCTAGCCAGTGTATAGCCCCTGTCTAGCCTGTGTCTAGCCTGTTCCTAGCCTGTGCCTAGCCTGTGTCTAGCCTGTATCTAGATTGTGTCCAGCCTGTGTCTAGCCTGTGTCTAGCCTGTGTCTAGCCTGTGCCTTGCCTGAGACTGGCATGTGGATAGCGTGTGCCTAGCCAGTGTCTAGCCAGTGCCTAGCCTGTGCCTAGCCAGTGTCTAGCCTTTGTCTAGCTTGTGCATAGCCAGAGTCTAGCCAGTGTATAGCCTTTTTCTAGCCTGTGTCTAGTCTGTGTCTAGCCTGTGTCTAGCCTGTGTCTAGCCTGTGTCTAGCCTGTGTCTAGCCTGTGTCTAGCCTGTGTCTGGCCTGTGTCTAGCCTGTGTCTAGCCTGTGTCTAGCCTGTGCCTAGCCTGTGTTTAGCCTGTGTCTAGCCTGTGCCTTGCCTGAGACTGGCATGTGGATAGCGTGTGCCTAGCCAGTGTCTAGCCAGTGCCTAGCCTGTGCCTAGCCAGTGTCTAGCCTGTGTCTAGCTTGTGCATAGCCAGAGTCTAGCCAGTGTATAGCCTCTGTCTAGCCTGTGTCTAGTCTGTATCTAGCCTGTGTCTAGCCTGTGTCTAGCCTGTTTCTAGCCTGTGTCTAGCCTGTGTCTAGCCTGTGTCTAGCCTGTGTCTAGCCTGTGCCTAGCTTTTGCCTAGCCAGTGCCTAGCCAGTGTCTAGCCTTTGTCTAGCCAGTGTCTAGCCTGTGTCTAGCCAGTGTCTAGCCTGTGTCTAGCCTGTGTCTAGCGTGTGTCTAGCCTGTGTCTAGCCTGTGTCTAGCCTGTGTCTAGTCTGTATCTAGCCTGTGTCTAGCCAGTGCCTAGCCTGTGCCTATCCAGTGTCTAGCCTGTGCATAGCCAGAGTCTAGCCTGTGCCTAGCCAGTGTATAGCCCCTGTCTAGCCTGTGTCTAGCCTGTGCCTAGCCTGTGCCTAGCCTGTGTCTAGCCTGTATCTAGATTGTGTCTAGCCTGTGTCTAGCCTGTGTCTAGCCTGTGTCTAGCCTGTGTCTAGCCAGTGTCTAGCCTGTGTCTAGCCTGTGTCTAGCCTGTGTCTAGCCTGTGTCTAGCCTGTGTCTAGCCTGTGTCTAGCCTGTGTCTAGCCTGTGTCTAGCCTGTCTCTAGCCTGTGTCTAGCCTGTGTCTAGCCTCTGCCTAGCCAGTGCCTAGCCTGTACCTAGCCTGTGCTTAGCCAGTGTCTAGCCTGTGCCCAGCCAGTGTCTAGCCTGTGCCTAGCCAGTGTCTAGCCTGTACCCAGCCAGTGTCTAGCCTGTGCCTAGCCAGTGTATAGCCCCTGTCTAGCCTGTGTCTAGCCTGTGCCTAGCCTGTGTCTAGCCTGTGTCTAGCCTGTGTCTAGCCTGTGTATAGCCTGTGTTTAGCCTGTGTCTAGCCTGTGTCTAGCCTGTGTCTAGCCTGTGTCTAGCCTGTGTTTAGCCTGCTTCTAGCCTGTGCCTTGCCTGAGACTGGCATGTGGATAGCGTGTGTCTAGCCAGTGTCTAGCCAGTGCCTAGCCTGTGCCTAGCCAGTGTCTAGCCTTTGTCTAGCCTGTGCATATCCAGAGTCTAGCCAGTGTATAGCCTCTGTCTAGCCTGTGTCTAGTCTGTGTCTAGCCTGTGTCTAGCCTGGGCCTAGCCTGTGTCTAGCCTGTGCCTAGCCTGTGTCTAGCCTGTGTCTAGCCTGTGTCTAGCCTGTGTCTAGCCTGTGTCTAGCCTCTGTCTAGCCTGTGTCTAGCCTGTGTCTAGCCTGTGTCTAGTCTGTGTCTAGCCTTTGCCTGGCTTGTGCCTAGCTTGTGGCTAGCCTGTGTCTAGCCTGTGTCTAGCCTGTGTCTAGCGTGTGCCTAGCTTGTGCCTAGCCTGTGCCTAGCCAGTGTCTAGCCTTTGCCTAGCCTGTGCATAGCCAGAGTCTAGCCAGTGTATAGCCAGAGTCTAGCCTGTGTCTAGCCTGTATCTAGTCTGTGTCTAGCCTGTGTCTAGCCTGTGTCTAGCCTGTGTCTACTCTGTGTCTAGTCTGTGTCTAGCCTGTGTCTAGCCTATGTCTAGCCTGTGTCTAGCCTGTGTCTAGCCTGTGTCGAGCCTGTGTCTAGCCTGTGTCTAGCCTGTGTCTAGCCTGTGTCTAGCCTGTGTCTAGCCTGTGTCTAGCCTGTGTCTATCCTGTGTCTAGCCTGTGTCTAGCCTGTGTCTAGCCTGTGTCTAGCCTGTGTCTAGCCTGTGTCTAGCCTGTGTCTAGCCTGTGTCTAGCCTGTGTCTAGCCAGTGTCTAGCCTGTGTCTAGCCTGTGTCTAGCCTGTGTCTAGCCTGTGTCTAGCCTGTGTCTAGCTTGTGTCTAGCCTGTGTCTAGCCTGTGTCTAGCCTGTCTCTAGCCTGTGTCTAGCCTGTGTCTAGCCTCTGCCTAGCCAGTGCCTAGCCTGTACCTAGCCTGTGCTTAGCCAGTGTCTAGCCTGTACCCAGCCAGTGTCTAGCCTGTACCCAGCCAGTGTCTAGCCTGTGCCTAGCCAGTGTCTAGCCTGTACCCAGCCAGTGTCTAGCCTGTGCCTAGCCAGTGTCTAGCCTGTACCCAGCCAGTGTCTAGCCTGTGCCTAGCCAGTGTCTAGCCTGTGCCTAGCCAGTGTCTAGCCTGTGCCTAGCCAGTGTCTAGCCTGTACTTAGCCAGTTTCTAGCCTGTGTCTAGCCTGTGCTTAGCCAGTGTCTATTCTGTGCCATGCCAGTGTCTAGCCTGTGCCTAGCCAGTGTCTAGCCTGTGTCAAGCCTGTGCCTTGCCTGAGACTGGCATGTGCATAGCGTGTTCCGAGCCAGTGCCTAGCCAGTGCCTAGCCTGTGCCTAGCCAGTGTCTAGCCTTTGTCTATCCAGTGTCTAGCCTTTGTCTACCCTGTGCTTAGCTAGAGTCTAGCCTGTACCTAGCCAGTGCCTAGCCTGTACCTAGCCAGTGCCTAGCCTGTACCTAGCCAGTGCCTAGACTGTACCTAGCCAGTGCCTAGACTGTACCTAGCCAGTGCCTAGCCTGAACCTAGCCAGTGTCTAGCCTGTGCCTAGCCCGTGTCTAGCCTGTGTCTAGCCTGTGCCTAGCCTGTGTCTAGTCTGTGTCTAGCCTGTGTCTAGCCTGTGTCTAGCCTGTGTCTAGCCTGTGTCTAGCCTGTGTCTAGTCTGTGTCTAGTCTGTGTCTAGACTGTGTCTAGCCTGTGTCTAGCCTGTGTCTAGCCTGTGTCTAGCCTGTGTCTAGCCTGTGTCTAGCCTGTGTCTAGCCTGTGTCTAGCCTGTGTCTAGCCTGTGTCTAGCCTGTGTCTAGCCTGTGTCTAGCCTGTGTCTAGCCTGTTTCTAGCCTGTGTCTAGCCTGTGTCTAGCCTGTGTCTAGCCTGTGTCTAGCCTGTGTCTAGCCTGTGTCTAGCCTGTGTCTAGCCTGTGTCTAGCATGTGTCTAGCCTGTGTCTAGCCTGTGTCTAGCCTGTGTCTAGCCTGTGTCTAGCCTGTGTCTAGCCTGTGTCTAGCCTGTGTCTAGCCTGTGTGTCTAGGCCTGTGTCTAGCCTGTGTCTAGCCTGTGTCTAGCCTGTGTCTAGCCTGTGTCTAGCCTGTGTCTAGCCTGTGTCTAGCCTGTACTTAGCCAGTTTCTAGCCTGTGTCTAGCCTGTGCTTAGCCAGTGTCTATTCTGTGCCATGCCAGTGTCTAGCCTGTGCCTAGTCTGTATCTAGCCTGTGTCTAGCCAGTGCCTAGCCTGTGCCTATCCAGTGTCTAGCCTGTGCATAGCCAGAGTCTAGCCTGTGCCTAGCCAGTGTATAGCCCCTGTCTAGCCTGTGTCTAGCCTGTGCCTAGCCTGTGCCTAGCCTGTGCCTAGCCTGTGTCTAGCCTGTATCTAGATTGTGTCTAGCCTGTGTCTAGCCTGTGTCTAGCCTGTGTCTAGCCTGTGTCTAGCCTGTGTCTTGCCTGTGCTTAGCCAGTGTCTAGTCTGTGCCAAGCCAGTGTCTAGCCTGTGCCTAGCCAGTGTCTAGCCTGTGTATAGCCTGTGCCTTGCCTGTGACTGGCATGTGCATAGCCTGTGCCTAGCCAGTGTCTAGCCTGTGTCAAGCCTGTGCCTTGCCTGAGACTGGCATGTGCATAGCGTGTTCCGAGCCAGTGTCTAGCCAGTGCCTAACCTGTGCCTAGCCAGTGCCTAGCCAGTGTCTAGCCTTTGTCTAGCCAGTGTCTAGCCTGTGTCTAGCCTGTGTCTAGCCTGTGTTTAGCCTGTGTCTAGCCTGTGCCTTGCCTGAGACTGGCATGTGGATAGCGTGTGCCTAGCCAGTGTCTAGCCAGTGCCTAGCCTGTGCCTAGCCAGTGTCTAGCCTTTGTCTAGCTTGTGCATAGCCAGAGTCTAGCCAGTGTATAGCCTTTTTCTAGCCTGTGTCTAGTCTGTGTCTAGCCTGTGTCTAGCCTGTGTCTAGCCTGTGTCTAGCCTGTGTCTAGCCTGTGTCTAGCCTGTGTCTGGCCTGTGTCTAGCCTGTGTCTAGCCTGTGTCTAGCCTGTGCCTAGCCTGTGTTTAGCCTGTGTCTAGCCTGTGCCTTGCCTGAGACTGGCATGTGGATAGCGTGTGCCTAGCCAGTGTCTAGCCAGTGCCTAGCCTGTGCCTAGCCAGTGTCTAGCCTGTGTCTAGCTTGTGCATAGCCAGAGTCTAGCCAGTGTATAGCCTCTGTCTAGCCTGTGTCTAGTCTGTATCTAGCCTGTGTCTAGCCAGTGTATAGCCTGTTTCCAGCCTGTGTCTAGTCTGTGTCTAGCCTGTGTCTAGCCTGTGTCTAGCCTGTGTCTAGCCTGTGTCTAGCCTGTGTCTAGCCTGTGTCTAGCCTGTGTCTAGCCTGTGTCTAGCCAGTGTCTAGCCTGTGTCTAGCCTGTGTCTAGCCTGTGTCTAGCCTGTGTCTAGCCTGTGTCTAGTCTGTATCTAGCCTGTGTCTAGCCAGTGCCGAGCCTGTGCCTATCCAGTGTCTAGCCTGTGCATAGCCAGAGTCTAGCCTGTGCCTAGCCTGTGCCTAGCCTGTGCCTAGCCTGTGTCTAGCCTGTATCTAGATTGTGTCTAGCCTGTGTCTAGTCTGTGTCTAGCCTGTGTCTAGCCTGTGTCTAGCCTGTGTCTAGCCTGTGTCTAGCCTGTGTATAGCCTGTGTTTAGCCTGTGTCTAGCCTGTGTCTAGCCTGTGTCTAGCCTGTGTCTAGCCTGTGTATAGCCTTTTTCTAGCCTGTACCTAGCCTGTACCTTGTCAGTGCCTAGCCAGTGCCTAGCCTGTACCTAGCCTGTACGTAGCCAGTGCCTAGCCAATGTCTAGCCTGTACCTAGCCTGTGCTTAGCCAGTGTCTAGCCTGTGCCCAGCCAGTGTCTAGCCTGTACCCAGCCAGTGTCTAGCCTGTGCCTAGCCAGTGTCTAGCCTGTGCCTAGGCAGTGTCTAGCCTGTGCCTAGCCAGTGTCAAGCCTGTACCTAGCCAGTTTTTAGCCTGTGTCTTGCCTGTGCTTAGCCAGTGTCTAGTCTGTGCCAAGCCAGTGTCTAGCCTGTGCCTAGCCAGTGTCTAGCCTGTGTCTAGCCTGTGCCTTGCCTGTGACTGGCATGTGCATAGCCTGTGCCTAGCCAGTGTCTAGCCTGTGTCAAGCCTGTGCCTTGCCTGAGACTGGCATGTGCATAGCGTGTTCTGAGCCAGTGTCTAGCCAGTGCCTAACCTGTGCCTAGCCAGTGCCTAGCCAGTGTCTAGCCTTTGTCTAGCCAGTGTCTAGCCTGTGTCTAGCCAGTGTCTAGCCTGTGTCTAGCCTGTGTCTAGCCTGTGTCTAGCCTGTGTCTAGCCTGTGTCTAGCCCGTGTCTAGCCTGTGTCTAGCCTGTGTCTAGCCTGTGTCTAGCCTGTGTCTAGCCTGTGTCTAGCCTGTGTCTAGCCTGTGTCTAGCCTGTGTCTAGCCTCTGCCTAGCCTGTACCTAGCCTGTACCTAGCCAGTGCCTAGCCAGTGCCTAGCCTGTACCTAGCCTGAACCTAGCCAGTGCCTAGCCAGTGTCTAGCCTGTACCTAGCCTGTGCTTAGCCAGTGTCTAGCCTGTACCCAGCCAGTGTCTAGCCTGTGCCTAGCCAGTATCTAGCCTGTGCCTAGCCAGTGTCTAGCCTGTGCCTAGCCAGTGTCAAGCCTGTACCTAGCCAGTTTCTAGCCTGTGTCTTGCCTGTGCTTAGCCAGTGTCTAGTCTGTGCCAAGCCAGTGTCTAGCCTGTGCCTAGCCAGTGTCTAGCCTGTGTATAGCCTGTGCCTTGCCTGTGACTGGCATGTGTATAGCCTGTGCCTAGCCAGTGTCTAGCCTGTGTCAAGCCTGTGCCTCGCCTGAGACTGGCATGTGCATAGCGTGTTCCGAGCCAGTGTCTAGCCAGTGCCTAACCTGTGCCTAGCCAGTGCCTAACCTGTGCCTAGCCAGTGCCTAGCCAGTGTCTAGCCTTTGTCTAGCCAGTGTCTAGCCTGTGTCTAGCCTGTGTCTAGCCTGTGTTTAGCCTGTGTCTAGCCTGTGCCTTGCCTGAGACTGGCATGTGGATAGCGTGTGCCTAGCCAGTGTCTAGCCAGCGCCTAGCCTGTGCCTAGCCAGTGTCTAGCCTTTGTCTAGCTTGTGCATAGCCAGAGTCTAGCCAGTGTATAGCCTTTTTCTAGCCTGTGTCTAGTCTGTGTCTAGCCTGTGTCTAGCCTGTGTCTAGCCTGTGTCTAGCCTGTGTCTAGCCTGTGTCTAGCCTGTGTCTGGCCTGTGTCTAGCCTGTGTCTAGCCTGTGCCTAGCCTGTGTTTAGCCTGTGTCTAGCCTGTGCCTTGCCTGAGACTGGCATGTGGATAGCGTGTGCCTAGCCAGTGTCTAGCCAGTGCCTAGCCTGTGCCTAGCCAGTGTCTAGCCTGTGTCTAGCTTGTGCATAGCCAGAGTCTAGCCAGTGTATAGCCTCTGTCTAGCCTGTGTCTAGTCTGTATCTAGCCTGTGTCTAGCCTGTGTCTAGCCTGTTTCTAGCCTGTGTCTAGCCTGTGTCTAGCCTGTGTCTAGCCTGTGTCTAGCCTGTGCCTAGCTTGTGCCTAGCCAGTGCCTAGCCAGTGTCTAGCCTTTGTCTAGCCAGTGTCTAGCCTGTGTCTAGCCAGTGTCTAGCCTGTGTCTAGCCTGTGTCTAGCCTGTGTCTAGCCTGTGTCTAGCCTGTGTCTAGCCTGTGTCTAGTCTGTATCTAGCCTGTGTCTAGCCAGTGCCTAGCCTGTGCCTATCCAGTGTCTAGCCTGTGCATAGCCAGAGTCTAGCCTGTGCCTAGCCAGTGTATAGCCCTGTCTAGCCTGTGTCTAGCCTGTGCCTAGCCTGTGCCTAGCCTGTGTCTAGCCTGTATCTAGATTGTGTCTAGCCTGTGTCTAGCCTGTGTCTAGCCTGTGTCTAGCCTGTGTCTAGCCTGTGTCTAGCCTGTGTATAGCCTGTGTTTAGCCTGTGTCTAGCCTGTGTCTAGCCTGTGTCTAGCCTGTGTCTAGCCTGTGTCTAGCCTGTGTTTAGCCTGCTTATAGCCTGTGCCTTGCCTGAGACTGGCATGTGGATAGCGTTTGTCTAGCCAGTGTCTAGCCAGTGCCTAGCCTGTGCCTAGCCAGTGTCTAGCCTTTGTCTAGCCTGTGCATATCCAGAGTCTAGCCAGTGTATAGCCTCTGTCTAGCCTGTGTCTAGTCTGTGTCTAGCCTGTGTCTAGCCTGGGCCTAGCCTGTGTCTAGCCTGTGCCTAGCCTGTGTCTAGCCTGTGTCTAGCCTGTGTCTAGCCTGTGTCTAGCCTGTGTCTAGTCTGTGTCTAGCCTTTGCCTGGCTTGTGCCTAGCTTGTGGCTAGCCTGTGTCTAGCCTGTGTCTAGCCTGTGTCTAGCGTGTGTGCCTAGCTTGTGCCTAGCCTGTGCCTAGCCAGTGTCTAGCCTTTGCCTAGCCTCTGCATAGCCAGAGTCTAGCCAGTGTATAGCCAGAGTCTAGCCTGTGTCTAGCCTGTATCTAGTCTGTGTCTAGCCTGTGTCTAGCCTGTGTCTAGCCTGTGTCTACTCTGTGTCTAGTCTGTGTCTAGCCTGTGTCTAGCCTATGTCTAGCCTGTGTCTAGCCTGTGTCTAGCCTGTGTCTAGCCTGTGTCTAGCCTGTGTCTAGCCTGTGTCTAGCCTGTGTCTAGCCTGTGTCTAGCCTGTGTCTATCCTGTGTCTAGCCTGTGTCTAGCCTGTGTCTAGCCTGTGTCTAGCCTGTGTCTAGCCTGTGTCTAGCCTGTGTCTAGCCTGTGTCTAGCCTGTGTCTAGCCTGTGTCTAGCCAGTGTCTAGCCTGTGTCTAGCCTGTGTCTAGCCTGTGTCTAGCCTGTGTCTAGCCTGTGTCTAGCTTGTGTCTAGCCTGTGTCTAGCTTGTGTCTAGCCTGTGTCTAGCCTGTGTCTAGCCTGTCTCTAGCCTGTGTCTAGCCTGTGTCTAGCCTCTGCCTAGCCAGTGCCTAGCCTGTACCTAGCCTGTGCTTAGCCAGTGTCTAGCCTGTACCCAGCCAGTGTCTAGCCTGTGCCTAGCCAGTTTCTAGCCTGTGTCTTGCCTGTGCTTAGCCAGTGTCTAGTCTGTGCCAAGCCAGTGTCTAGCCTGTGCCTAGCCAGTGTCTAGCCTGTGTATAGCCTGTGCCTTGCCTGTGACTGGCATGTGTATAGCCTGTGCCTAGCCAGTGTCTAGCCTGTGTCAAGCCTGTGCCTTGCCTGAGACTGGCATGTGCATAGCGTGTTCCGAGCCAGTGTCTAGCCAGTGCCTAACCTGTGCCTAGCCAGTGCCTAACCTGTGCCTAGCCAGTGCCTAGCCAGTGTCTAGCCTTTGTCTAGCCAGTGTCTAGCCTGTGTCTAGCCTGTGTCTAGCCTGTGTTTAGCCTGTGTCTAGCCTGTGCCTTGCCTGAGACTGGCATGTGGATAGCGTGTGCCTAGCCAGTGTCTAGCCAGCGCCTAGCCTGTGCCTAGCCAGTGTCTAGCCTTTGTCTAGCTTGTGCATAGCCAGAGTCTAGCCAGTGTATAGCCTTTTTCTAGCCTGTGTCTAGTCTGTGTCTAGCCTGTGTCTAGCCTGTGTCTAGCCTGTGTCTAGCCTGTGTCTAGCCTGTGTCTAGCCTGTGTCTGGCCTGTGTCTAGCCTGTGTCTAGCCTGTGCCTAGCCTGTGTTTAGCCTGTGTCTAGCCTGTGCCTTGCCTGAGACTGGCATGTGGATAGCGTGTGCCTAGCCAGTGTCTAGCCAGTGCCTAGCCTGTGCCTAGCCAGTGTCTAGCCTGTGTCTAGCTTGTGCATAGCCAGAGTCTAGCCAGTGTATAGCCTCTGTCTAGCCTGTGTCTAGTCTGTATCTAGCCTGTGTCTAGCCTGTGTCTAGCCTGTTTCTAGCCTGTGTCTAGCCTGTGTCTAGCCTGTGTCTAGCCTGTGTCTAGCCTGTGCCTAGCTTGTGCCTAGCCAGTGCCTAGCCAGTGTCTAGCCTTTGTCTAGCCAGTGTCTAGCCTGTGTCTAGCCAGTGTCTAGCCTGTGTCTAGCCTGTGTCTAGCCTGTGTCTAGCCTGTGTCTAGCCTGTGTCTAGCCTGTGTCTAGTCTGTATCTAGCCTGTGTCTAGCCAGTGCCTAGCCTGTGCCTATCCAGTGTCTAGCCTGTGCATAGCCAGAGTCTAGCCTGTGCCTAGCCAGTGTATAGCCCCTGTCTAGCCTGTGTCTAGCCTGTGCCTAGCCTGTGCCTAGCCTGTGTCTAGCCTGTATCTAGATTGTGTCTAGCCTGTGTCTAGCCTGTGTCTAGCCTGTGTCTAGCCTGTGTCTAGCCTGTGTCTAGCCTGTGTATAGCCTGTGTTTAGCCTGTGTCTAGCCTGTGTCTAGCCTGTGTCTAGCCTGTGTCTAGCCTGTGTCTAGCCTGTGTTTAGCCTGCTTATAGCCTGTGCCTTGCCTGAGACTGGCATGTGGATAGCGTTTGTCTAGCCAGTGTCTAGCCAGTGCCTAGCCTGTGCCTAGCCAGTGTCTAGCCTTTGTCTAGCCTGTGCATATCCAGAGTCTAGCCAGTGTATAGCCTCTGTCTAGCCTGTGTCTAGTCTGTGTCTAGCCTGTGTCTAGCCTGGGCCTAGCCTGTGTCTAGCCTGTGCCTAGCCTGTGTCTAGCCTGTGTCTAGCCTGTGTCTAGCCTGTGTCTAGCCTGTGTCTAGTCTGTGTCTAGCCTTTGCCTGGCTTGTGCCTAGCTTGTGGCTAGCCTGTGTCTAGCCTGTGTCTAGCCTGTGTCTAGCGTGTGCCTAGCTTGTGCCTAGCCTGTGCCTAGCCAGTGTCTAGCCTTTGCCTAGCCTCTGCATAGCCAGAGTCTAGCCAGTGTATAGCCAGAGTCTAGCCTGTGTCTAGCCTGTATCTAGTCTGTGTCTAGCCTGTGTCTAGCCTGTGTCTAGCCTGTGTCTAGCCTGTGTCTAGTCTGTGTCTAGCCTGTGTCTAGCCTATGTCTAGCCTGTGTCTAGCCTGTGTCTAGCCTGTGTCTAGCCTGTGTCTAGCTTGTGTCTAGCCTGTGTCTAGCTTGTGTCTAGCCTGTGTCTAGCCTGTGTCTAGCCTGTCTCTAGCCTGTGTCTAGCCTGTGTCTAGCCTCTGCCTAGCCAGTGCCTAGCCTGTACCTAGCCTGTGCTTAGCCAGTGTCTAGCCTGTACCCAGCCAGTGTCTAGCCTGTGCCTAGCCAGTGTCTAGCCTGTACCCAGCCAGTGTCTAGCCTGTGCCTAGCCAGTGTCTAGCCTGTGCCTAGCCAGTGTCTAGCCTGTGCCTAGCCAGTGTCTAGCCTGTGCCTAGCCAGTGTCTAGCCTGTGCCTAGCCAGTGTCTAGCCTGTACTTAGCCAGTTTCTAGCCTGTGTCTAGCCTGTGCTTAGCCTGTGTCTATTCTGTGCCATGCCAGTGTCTAGCCTGTGCCTAGCCAGTGTCTAGCCTGTGTCAAGCCTGTGCCTTGCCTGAGACTGGCATGTGCATAGCGTGTTCCGAGCCAGTGTCTAGCCTTTGTCTATCCAGTGTCTAGCCTTTGTCTACCCTGTGCTTAGCCAGTGTCTAGCCTGTGCCTAGCCCGTGTCTAGCCTGTGTCTAGCCTGTGCCTAGCCTGTACCTAGCCAGTGCCTAGACTGTACCTAGCCAGTGCCTAGACTGTACCTAGCCAGTGCCTAGCCTGAACCTAGGCCTGTCTAGCCTGTGCCTAGCCCGTGTCTAGCCTGTGTCTAGCCTGTGCCTAGCCTGTGTCTAGTCTGTGTCTAGCCTGTGTCTAGCCTGTGTCTAGCCTGTGTCTAGCCTGTGTCTAGTCTGTGTCTAGTCTGTGTCTAGACTGTGTCTAGCCTGTGTCTAGCCTGTGTCTAGCCTGTGTCTAGCCTGTGTCTAGCCTGTGTCTAGCCTGTGTCTAGCCTGTGTCTAGCCTGTGTCTAGCCTGTGTCTAGCCTGTGTCTAGCCTGTGTCTAGCCTGTGTCTAGCCTGTGTCTAGCCTGTGTCTGGCCTGTGTCTAGCCTGTGTCTAGCCTGTGTCTAGCCTGTGTCTAGCCTGTGTCTAGCATGTGTCTAGCCTGTGTCTAGCCTGTGTCTAGCCTGTGTCTAGCCTGTGTCTAGCCTGTGTCTAGCCTGTGTCTAGCCTGTGTCTAGCCTGTGTCTAGCCTGTGTCTAGCCTGTGTCTAGCCTGTGTCTAGCCTGTGTCTAGCCTGTGTCTAGCCTGTGTCTAGCCTGTGTCTAGCCTGTACTTAGCCAGTTTCTAGCCTGTGTCTAGCCTGTGCTTAGCCAGTGTCTATTCTGTGCCATGCCAGTGTCTAGCCTGTGCCTAGTCTGTATCTAGCCTGTGTCTAGCCAGTGCCTAGCCTGTGCCTATCCAGTGTCTAGCCTGTGCATAGCCAGAGTCTAGCCTGTGCCTAGCCAGTGTATAGCCCCTGTCTAGCCTGTGTCTAGCCTGTGCCTAGCCTGTGCCTAGCCTGTGCCTAGCCTGTGCCTAGCCTGTGTCTAGCCTGTATCTAGATTGTGTCTAGCCTGTGTCTAGCCTGTGTCTAGCCTGTGTCTAGCCTGTGTCTTGCCTGTGCTTAGCCAGTGTCTAGTCTGTGCCAAGCCAGTGTCTAGCCTGTGCCTAGCCAGTGTCTAGCCTGTGTATAGCCTGTGCCTTGCCTGTGACTGGCATGTGCATAGCCTGTGCCTAGCCAGTGTCTAGCCTGTGTCAAGCCTGTGCCTTGCCTGAGACTGGCATGTGCATAGCGTGTTCCGAGCCAGTGTCTAGCCAGTGCCTAACCTGTGCCTAGCCAGTGCCTAACCTGTGCCTAGCCAGTGCCTAGCCAGTGTCTAGCCTTTGTCTAGCCAGTGTCTAGCCTGTGTCTAGCCTGTGTCTAGCCTGTGTTTAGCCTGTGTCTAGCCTGTGCCTTGCCTGAGACTGGCATGTGGATAGCGTGTGCCTAGCCAGTGTCTAGCCAGTGCCTAGCCTGTGCCTAGCCAGTGTCTAGCCTTTGTCTAGCTTGTGCATAGCCAGAGTCTAGCCAGTGTATAGCCTTTTTCTAGCCTGTGTCTAGTCTGTGTCTAGCCTGTGTCTAGCCTGTGTCTAGCCTGTGTCTAGCCTGTGTCTAGCCTGTGTCTAGCCTGTGTCTGGCCTGTGTCTAGCCTGTGTCTAGCCTGTGTCTAGCCTGTGCCTAGCCTGTGTTTAGCCTGTGTCTAGCCTGTGCCTTGCCTGAGACTGGCATGTGGATAGCGTGTGCCTAGCCAGTGTCTAGCCAGTGCCTAGCCTGTGCCTAGCCAGTGTCTAGCCTGTGTCTAGCTTGTGCATAGCCAGAGTCTAGCCAGTGTATAGCCTCTGTCTAGCCTGTGTCTAGTCTGTATCTAGGCTGTGTCTAGCCTGTGTCTAGCCTGTGTCCAGCCTGTGTCTAGCCGTGTCTAGCCTGTGTCTAGCCTGTGTCTAGCCTGTGTCTAGCCTGTGTCTAGCCTGTGCCTAGCCTGTGTCTAGCCTGTGTCTAGCCTTTGTCTAGCCAGTGTCTAGCCTGTGTCTAGCCAGTGTCTAGCCTGTGTCTAGCCTGTGTCTAGCCTGTGTCTAGCCTGTGTCTAGTCTGTATCTAGCCTGTGTCTAGCCAGTGCCTAGCCTGTGCCTATCCAGTGTCTAGCCTGTGCATAGCCAGAGTCTAGCCTGTGCCTAGCCTGTGCCTAGCCTGTGCCTAGCCTGTGTCTAGCCTGTATCTAGATTGTGTCTAGCCTGTGTCTAGCCTGTGTCTAGCCTGTGTCTAGCCTGTGTCTAGCTTGTGTCTAGCCTGTGTCTAGCCTGTGTATAGCCTGTGTTTAGCCTGTGTCTAGCCTGTGTCTAGCCTGTGTCTAGCCTGTGTCTAGCCTGTGTTTAGCCTGCTTCTAGCCTGTGCCTTGCCTGAGACTGGCATGTGGATAGCGTGTGTCTAGCCAGTGTCTAGCCAGTGCCTAGCCTGTGCCTAGCCAGTGTCTAGCCTTTGTCTAGCCTGTGCATATCCAGAGTCTAGCCAGTGTATAGCCTCTGTCTAGCCTGTGTCTAGTCTGTGTCTAGCCTGTGTCTAGCCTGGGCCTAGCCTGTGTCTAGCCTGTGCCTAGCCTGTGTCTAGCCTGTGTCTAGCCTGTGTCTAGCCTGTGTCTAGCCTGTGTCTAGCCTGTGTCTAGCCTCTGCGTGTCTAGCCTGTGTCTAGCCTGTGTCTAGCCTGTGTCTAGTCTGTGTCTAGCCTTTGCCTGGCTTGTGCCTAGCTTGTGGCTAGCCTGTGTCTAGCCTGTGTCTAGCCTGTGTCTAGCGTGTGCCTAGCTTGTGCCTAGCCTGTGCCTAGCCAGTGTCTAGCCTTTGCCTAGCCTGTGCATAGCCAGAGTCTAGCCAGTGTATAGCCAGAGTCTAGCCTGTGTCTAGCCTGTGTCTAGTCTGTGTCTAGCCTGTGTCTAGCCTGTGTCTAGCCTGTGTCTACTCTGTGTCTAGTCTGTGTCTAGCCTGTGTCTAGCCTATGTCTAGCCTGTGTCTAGCCTGTGTCTAGCCTGTGTCTAGCCTGTGTCTAGCCTGTGTCTAGCCTGTGTCTAGCCTGTGTCTATCCTGTGTCTAGCCTGTGTCTAGCCTGTGTCTAGCCTGTGTCTAGCCTGTGTCTAGCCTGTGTCTAGCCTGTGTCTAGCCTGTGTCTAGCCAGTGTCTAGCCTGTGTCTAGCCTGTGTCTAGCCTGTGTCTAGCCTGTGTCTAGCCTGTGTCTAGCTTGTGTCTAGCCTGTGTCTAGCCTGTGTCTAGCCTGTGTCTAGCCTGTGTCTAGCCTGTGTCTAGCCTGTGTCTAGCCTGTGTCTAGCCTCTGCCTAGCCAGTGCCTAGCCTGTACCTGGCCTGTGCTTAGCCAGTGTCTAGCCTGTGCCCAGCCAGTGTCTAGCCTGTGCCTAGCCAGTGTCTAGCCTGTGCCCAGCCAGTGTCTAGCCTGTGCCTAGCCAGTGTCTAGCCTGTGCCCAGCCAGTGTCTAGCCTGTGCCTAGCCAGTGTCTAGCCTGTGCCTGGCCAGTGTCTAGCCTGTTCTTAGCCAGTTTCTAGCCTGTGTCTAGCCTGTGCTTAGCCAGTGTCTATTCTGTGCCATGCCAGTGTCTAGCCTGTGCCTAGCCAGTGTCTAGCCTGTGTCAAGCCTGTGCCTTGCCTGAGACTGGCATGTGCATAGCGTGTTCCGAGCCAGTGCCTAGCCAGTGCCTAGCCTGTGCCTAGCCAGTGTCTAGCCTTTGTCTATCCAGTGTCTAGCCTGTGTCTAGCCTGTGCCTAGCTAGAGTCTAGCCTGTGCCTAGCCAGTGCCTAGCCTGTGCCTAGCCAGTGCCTAGCCTGTACCTAGCCAGTGCCTAGACTGTACCTAGCCAGTGCCTAGACTGTACCTAGCCAGTGCCTAGCCTGAACCTAGCCAGTGTCTAGTCTGTGCCTAGCCCGTGTCTAGCCTGTGTCTAGCCTGTGCCTAGCCTGTGTCTAGTCTGTGTCTAGCCTGTGTCTAGCCTGTGTCTAGCCTGTGTCTAGCCTGTGTCTAGCCTGTGTCTAGTCTGTGTCTAGTCTGTGTCTAGCCTGTGTCTAGCCTGTGTCTAGCCTGTGTCTAGCCTGTGTCTAGCCTGTGTCTAGCCTGTGTCTAGCCTGTGTCTAGCCTGTGTCTAGCCTGTGTCTAGCCTGTGTCTAGCCTGTGTCTAGCCTGTGTCTAGCCTGTGTCTAGCCTGTGTCTGCAGCCTGTGTCTAGCCTGTGTCTAGCCTGTGTCTAGCCTGTGTCTAGCCTGTGTCTAGCCTTTGTCTAGCCTGTGTCTAGCCTGTGTCTAGCCTGTGTCTAGCCTGTGTCTAGCCTGTGTCTAGCTTGTGTCTAGCCTGTGTCTAGCCTGTGTCTAGCCTGTGTCTAGCCTGTGTCTAGCCTGTGTCTAGCCTGTGTCTAGCCTGTACTTAGCCAGTTTCTAGCCTGTGTCTAGCCTGTGCTTAGCCAGTGTCTATTCTGTGCCATGCCAGTGTCTAGCCTGTGCCTAGCCAGTGTCTAGCCTGTGTCAAGCCTGTGCCTTGCCTGAGACTGGCATGTGCATAGCGTGTTCCGAGCCAGTGTCTAGCCAGTGCCTAACCTGTGCCTAGCCAGTGCCTAGCCTGTGCCTAGCCAGTGTCTAGCCTTTGTCTATCCAGTGTCTAGCCTTTGTCTACCCTGTGCTTAGCTAGAGTCTAGCCTGTACCTAGCCAGTGCCTAGCCTGTACCTAGCCAGTGCCTAGCCTGTACCTAGCCAGTGCCTAGACTGTACCTAGCCAGTGCCTAGACTGTACCTAGCCAGTGCCTAGCCTGAACCTAGCCAGTGTCTAGCCTGTGCCTAGCCCGTGTCTAGCCTGTGTCTAGCCTGTGCCTAGCCTGTGTCTAGTCTGTGTCTAGCCTGTGTCTAGTCTGTGTCTAGCCTGTGTCTAGCCTGTGTCTAGCCTGTGTCTAGCCTGTGTCTAGCCTGTGTCTAGCCTGTGTCTAGCCTGTGTCTAGCCTGTGTCTAGCCTGTGTCTAGCCTGTGTCTAGCCTGTGTCTAGCCTGTGTCTAGCCTGTGTCTAGCCTGTGTCTAGCCTGTGTCTTGCCTGTGCCTGGCTTGTGTCTAGCCTGTGTCTAGCCTGTGTCTAGCCTGTGTCTAGCCTGTGTCTAGCCTGTGCCTAGCCTGTGCCTAGCCTGTGCCTAGCCAGTGTCTAGCCTTTGCCTAGCCTGTGCATAGCCAGAGTCTAGCCAGTGTCTAGCCTGTGTCTAGCCTGTGTCTAGTCTGTGTCTAGCCTGTGTCTAGCCTGTGTCTAGCCTGTGTCTAGCCTGTGTCTAGCCTGTGTCTAGCCTGTGTCTAACCTGTGTCTAGCCTGTGTCTAGCCTGTGTCTAGCCTGTGTCTAGCCTGTGTCTAGCCTGTGTCTAGCCTGTGTCTAGCCTGTGTCTAGCCTGTGTCTAGCCTGTGTCTAGCCTGTGTCTAGCCTGTGTCTAGCCTGTGTCTAGCCTGTGTCTAGCCTGTGTCTAGCCTGTGTCTAGCCTGTGTCTAGCCTGTGTCTAGCCTGTGTCTAGCCTGTGTCTAGCCTGTGTCTAGCCTGTGTCTAGCCTGTGTCTAGCCTGTGTCTAGCCTGTGTCTAGCCTGTGTCTAGCCTGTGTGTCTAGCCTGTGTCTAGCCTGTGTCTAGCCTGTGTCTAGCCTGTGTCTAGCCTGTGTCTAGCCTGTGTCTAGCCTGTGTCTGCAGCCTGTGTCTAGCCTGTGTCTAGCCTGTGTCTAGCCTGTGCCTAGCCTGTACCTAGCCTGTGCTTAGCCAGTGTCTAGCCTGTGCCCAGCCAGTGTCTAGCCTGTGCCTAGCCAGTGTCTAGCCTGTGCCTAGCCAGTGTCTAGCCTGTGCCCAGCCAGTGTCTAGCCTGTGCCTAGCCAGTGTCTAGCCTGTGCCTAGCCAGTGTCTAGCCTGTACTTAGCCAGTTTCTAGCCTGTGTCTAGCCTGTGCTTAGCCAGTGTCTATTCTGTGTCATGCCAGTGTCTAGCCTGTGCCTAGCCAGTGTCTAGCCTGTGTCAAGCCTGTGCCTTGCCTGAGACTGGCATGTGCATAGCGTGTTCCGAGCCAGTGTCTAGCCAGTGCCTAACCTGTGCCTAGCCAGTGCCTAGCCTGTGCCTAGCCAGTGTCTAGCCTTTGTCTATCCAGTGTCTAGCCTTTGTCTACCCTGTGCTTAGCTAGAGTCTAGCCTGTACCTAGCCAGTGCCTAGCCTGTACCTAGCCAGTGCCTAGCCTGTACCTAGCCAGTGCCTAGCCTGTACCTAGCCAGTGCCTAGACTGTACCTAGCCAGTGCCTAGACTGTACCTAGCCAGTGCCTAGACTGTACCTAGCCAGTGCCTAGCCTGAACCTAGCCAGTGTCTAGCCTGTGCCTAGCCCGTGTCTAGCCTGTGCATAGCCAGAGTCTAGCCAGTGTATAGCCAGAGTCTAGCCTGTGTCTAGTCTGTGTCTAGCCTGTGTCTAGCCTGTGTCTAGCCTGTGTCTAGCCTGTGTCTAGCCTGTGTCTGGCCTGTGTCTAACCTGTGTCTAACCTCTGTCTAGCCTGTGTCTAGCCTGTGTCTAGCCTGTGTCTAGCCTGTGTCTAGCCTGTGTCTAGCCTGTGTCTAGCCTGTGTCTAGCCTGTGTCTTGCCTGTGTCTAGCCTGTGTCTAGCCTGTGTCTAGCCTGTGCCTAGCCAGTTTCTAGCCTGTGTCTAGCCTGTGCTTAGCCAGTGACTAGTCTGTGCCAAGCCAGTGTCTAGCCTGTGCCTAGCCAGTGTCTAGCCTGTGTATAGCCTGTGCCTTGCCTGTGACTGGCATGTGCATAGCTTGTGTCTTGCCTGTGTCTAGCCTGTGTCTAGCCTGTGTCTAGCCTGTGTCTAGCCTGTGTCTAGCCTGTGTCTTGCCTGTGTCTAGCCTGTGTCTAGCCTGTGTCTAGCCTGTGTCTAGCCTGTGTCTAGCCTGTGTCTAGCCTGTGTCTAGCCTGTGCCTAGCCTGTGCCTAGCTTGTGCCTAGCCTGTACCTAACCTGTGCCTAGCCTGTGCCTAGCCTGTGCCTAGCCTGTGCCTAGCTTGTGGCTAGCCTGTGCCCAGCCTGTGTCTAGCCTGTGTCTAGCCTGTGTCTAGCCTGTGTCTAGCCTGTGTCTAGCCTGTGTCTAGCCTGTGTCTAGCCTGTGTCTAGCCTGTGTCTAGACAGTGCCTAGCCTGTGCCTAGCCAGTGTCTAGCCTTTTTCTAGCCTGTGCATAGCCAGAGTCTAGCCTGTGCCTAGCCAGTGTATAGCCTCTGTCTAGCCTGTGTCTAGCCTGTGCCTAGCCTGTGTCTAGCCTGTGCCTAGCCTGTGTCTAGCCTGTGTCTAGCCTGTGTCTAGCCTGTGTCTAGTATGTGTCTAGTCTGTGTCTAGCCTGTGTCTAGCCTGTGTCTAGCCTGTGTCTAGCCTGTGCCTAGCCAGTGTCTAGCCTTTGTCTAGCCTGTGCATAGCCAGAGTCTAGCCAGTGTATAGCCTCTGTCTAGCCTGTGTCTAGTCTGTGCCAAGCCAGTGTCTAGCCTGTGCCTAGCCAGTGTCTAGCCTGTGTTTAGCCTGCTTCTAGCCTGTGCCTTGCCTGAGACTGGCATGTGGATAGCGTGTGTCTAGCCAGTGTCTAGCCAGTGCCTAGCCTGTGCCTAGCCAGTGTCTAGCCTTTGTCTAGCCTGTGCATAGCCAGAGTCTAGCCAGTGTATAGCCTCTGTCTAGCCTGTGTCTAGTCTGTGTCTAGCATGTGTCTAGCCTGTGCCTAGCCTGTGTCTAGCCTGTGTCTAGCCTGTGTCTAGCCTGTGTCTAGCCTGTGTCTAGCCTGTGTCTAGCCTGTGTCTAGCCTGTGTCTAGCCTGTGTCTAGCCTGTGTCTAGCCTGTGTCTAGCCTGTGTCTAGCCTGTGTCTAGCCTGTGTCTAGCCTGTGTCTAGTCTGTGTCTAGCCTTTGCCTGGCTTGTGCCTAGCTTGTGGCTAGCCTGTGTCTAGCCTGTGTCTAGCCTGTGTCTAGCGTGTGCCTAGCTTGTGCCTAGCCTGTGCCTAGCCAGTGTCTAGCCTTTGCCTAGCCTGTGCATAGCCAGAGTCTAGCCAGTGTATAGCCAGAGTCTAGCCTGTGTCTAGCCTGTGTCTAGTCTGTGTCTAGCCTGTGTCTAGCCTGTGTCTAGCCTGTGTCTACTCTGTGTCTAGTCTGTGTCTAGCCTGTGTCTAGCCTGTGTCTAGCCTGTGTCTAGCCTGTGTCTAGCCTGTGTCTAGCCTGTGTCTAGCCTGTGTCTAGCCTGTGTCTAGCCTGTGTCTAGCCTGTGTCTAGCCTGTGTCTAGCCTGTGTCTAGCCTGTGTCTAGCCTGTGTCTAGCCTGTGTCTAGCCTGTGTCTAGCCTGTGTCTAGCCTGTGTCTAGCCTGTGTCTAGCCTGTGTCTAGCCTGTGTCTCTAGCCTGTGTCTAGCCTGTGTCTAGCCTGTGTCTAGCCTGTGCCTAGCCAGTGCCTAGCCTGTACCTAGCCTGTGCTCTAGCCAGTGTCTAGCCTGTGCCCAGCCAGTGTCTAGCCTGTGCCTAGCCAGTGTCTAGCCTGTGCCCAGCCAGTGTCTAGCCTGTGCCTAGCCAGTGTCTAGCCTGTACCCAGCCAGTGTCTAGCCTGTGCCTAGCCAGTGTCTAGCCTGTGCCTAGCCAGTGTCTAGCCTGTACTTAGCCAGTTTCTAGCCTGTGTCTAGCCTGTGCTTAGCCAGTGTCTATTCTGTGCCAAGCCAGTGTCTAGCCTGTGCCTAGCCAGTGTCTAGCCTGTGTCAAGCCTGTGCCTTGCCTGAGACTGGCATGTGCATAGCGTGTTCCGAGCCAGTGTCTAGCCAGTGCCTAACCTGTGCCTAGCCAGTGCCTAGCCTGTGCCTAGCCAGTGTCTAGCCTTTGTCTATCCAGTGTCTAGCCTTTGTCTACCCTGTGCTTAGCTAGAGTCTAGCCTGTACCTAGCCAGTGCCTAGCCTGTACCTAGCCAGTGCCTAGCCTGTACCTAGGCAGTGCCTAGACTGTACCTAGCCAGTGCCTAGACTGTACCTAGCCAGTGCCTAGCCTGAACCTAGCCAGTGTCTAGCCTGTGCCTAGCCCGTGTCTAGCCTGTGTCTAGCCTGTGCCTAGCCTGTGTCTAGTCTGTGTCTAGCCTGTGTCTAGTCTGTGTCTAGCCTGTGTCTAGCCTGTGTCTAGCCTGTGTCTAGCCTGTGTCTAGCCTGTGTCTAGCCTGTGTCTAGCCTGTGTCTAGCCTGTGTCTAGCCTGTGTCTAGCCTGTGTCTAGCCTGTGTCTAGCCTGTGTCTAGCCTGTGTCTAGCCTGTGTCTAGCCTGTGTCTAGCCTGTGTCTAGCCTGTGTCTAGCCTGTGTCTAGCCTGTGTCTAGCCTGTGTCTAGCCTGTGTCTAGCCTGTGTCTAGCCTGTGTCTAGTCTGTGTCTAGCCTGTGTCTAGTCTGTGTCTAGCCTGTGCCTGGCTTGTGCCTAGTTTGTGGCTAGCCTGTGTCTAGCCTGTGTCTAGCCTGTGTCTAGCGTGTGCCTAGCTTGTGCCTAGCCAGTGTCTAGCCTTTGCCTAGCCTGTGCATAGCCAGAGTCTAGCCAGTTTATAGCCAGAGTCTAGCCTGTGTCTAGTCTGTGTCTAGCCTGTGTCTAGCCTGTGTCTAGCCTGTGTCTAGCCTTTGCCTAGCCTGTGCATAGCCAGAGTCTAGCCAGTGTATAGCCAGAGTCTAGCCTGTGTCTAGCCTGTGTCTAGCCTGTGTCTAGCCTGTGTCTAGCCTGTGTCTAGCCTGTGTCTAGCCTGTGTCTAGCCTGTGTCTAGCCTGTGTCTAGCCTGTGTCTAGCCTGTGTCTAGCCTGTGTCTAGTCTGTGTCTAGCCTGTGTCTAGTCTGTGTCTAGCCTGTGCCTGGCTTGTGCCTAGTTTGTAGCTAGCCTGTGTCTAGCCTGTGTCTAGCCTGTGTCTAGCGTGTGCCTAGCTTGTGCCTAGCCAGTGTCTAGCCTTTGCCTAGCCTGTGCATAGCCAGAGTCTAGCCAGTTTATAGCCAGAGTCTAGCCTGTGTCTAGTCTGTGTCTAGCCTGTGTCTAGCCTGTGTCTAGCCTGTGTCTAGCCTTTGCCTAGCCTGTGCATAGCCAGAGTCTAGCCAGTGTATAGCCAGAGTCTAGCCTGTGTCTAGCCTGTGTCTAGCCTGTGTCTAGCCTGTGTCTAGCCTGTGTCTAGCCTGTGTCTAGCCTGTGTCTAGCCTGTGTCTTGCCTGTGTCTTGCCTGTGTCTAGCCTGTGTCTAGCCTGTGTCTAGCCTGTGTCTAGCCTGTGTCTAGCCTGTGTCTAGCCTGTGTCTAGCCTGTGTCTAGCCTGTGTCTAGCCTGTGTCTAGCCTGTGTCTAGCCTGTGTCTTGCCTGTGTCTTGCCTGTGTCTAGCCTGTGTCTAGCCTGTGTCTAGCCTGTGTCTAGCCTGTGTCTAGCCTGTGTCTAGCCTGTGTCTAGCCTGTGTCTAGCCTGTGTCTAGCCTGTGTCTAGCCTGTGTCTAGCCTGTGTCTAGCCTGTGTCTAGCCTGTGTCTAGCCTGTGTCTAGCCTGTGTCTAGCCTGTGTCTAGCCTGTGCCTAGCCAGTTTCTAGCCTGTGTCTAGCCTGTGCTTAGCCAGTGTCTAGTCTGTGCCAAGCCAGTGTCTAGCCTGTGCCTAGCCAGTGTTTAGCCAGTTTATAGCCTGTGTCTTGCCTGTGACTGGCATGTGCATAGCCTGTGCCTAGCCAGTGTCTAGCCAGTGTCTAGCCTGTGCCTAGCCTGTGTCTAGCCTTTGTCTAGCCTGTGTCTAGCCTGTGTCTAGCCTGTGTCTAGCCTGTGTCTTGCCTGTGTCTAGCCTGTGTCTAGCCTGTGTCTAGCCTGTGTCTAGCCTGTGTCTAGCCTGTGTCTAGCCTGTGCCTAGCCTGTGCCTAGCTTGTGCCTAGCCTGTACCTAACCTGTGCCTAGCCTGTGCCTAGCCTGTGCCTAGCCTGTGCCTAGCTTGTGGCTAGCCTGTGCCCAGCCTGTGTCTAGCCTGTGTCTAGCCTGTGTCTAGCCTGTGTCTAGACAGTGCCTAGCCTGTGCCTAGCCAGTGTCTAGCCTTTGTCTAGCCTGTGCATAGCCAGAGTCTAGCCTGTGCCTAGCCAGTGTATAGCCTCTGTCTAGCCTGTGTCTAGCCTGTGCCTAGCCTGTGTCTAGCCTGTGCCTAGCCTGTGTCTAGCCTGTGTCTAGCCTGTGTCTGCCTGTGTCTAGCCTGTGTCTAGCCTGTGTCTAGCCTGTGTCTAGCCTGTGTCTAGCCTGTGTCTAGTATGTGTCTAGTCTGTGTCTAGCATGTGTCTAGCCTGTGTCTAGCCTGTGTCTAGCCTGTGCCTAGCCAGTGTCTAGCCTTTGTCTAGCCTGTGCATAGCCAGAGTCTAGCCAGTGTATAGCCTCTGTCTAGCCTGTGTCTAGTCTGTGCCAAGCCAGTGTCTAGCCTGTGCCTAGCCAGTGTCTAGCCTGTGTTTAGCCTGCTTCTAGCCTGTGCCTTGCCTGAGACTGGCATGTGGATAGCGTGTGTCTAGCCAGTGTCTAGCCAGTGCCTAGCCTGTGCCTAGCCAGTGTCTAGCCTTTGTCTAGCCTGTGTCTAGCATGTGTCTAGCCTGTGCCTAGCCTGTGTCTAGCCTGTGTCTAGCCTGTGTCTAGCCTGTGTCTAGCTTGTGTCTAGCCTGTGTCTAGCCTGTGTCTAGCCTGAGTCTAGCCTGTGTCTAGCCTGTGTCTAGTCTGTGTCTAGCCTTTGCCTGGCTTGTGCCTAGCTTGTGGCTAGCCTGTGTCTAGCCTGTGTCTAGCCTGTGTCTAGCGTGTGCCTAGCTTGTGCCTAGCCTGTGCCTAGCCAGTGTCTAGCCTTTGCCTAGCCTGTGCATAGCCAGAGTCTAGCCAGTGTATAGCCAGAGTCTAGCCTGTGTCTAGCCTGTGTCTAGCCTGTGTCTAGCCTGTGTCTAGCCTGTGTCTAGCCTGTGTCTAGTCTGTGTCTAGTCTGTGTCTAGCCTGTGTCTAGCCTGTGTCTAGCCTGTGTCTAGCCTATGTCTAGCCTGTGTCTAGCCTGTGTCTAGCCTGTGTCTAGCCTGTGTCTAGCCTGTGTCTAGCCTGTGTCTAGCCTGTGTCTAGCCTGTGTCTAGCCTGTCTCTGGCCTGTGTCTAGCCTGTGTCTAGCCTGTGTCTAGCCTGTGTCTAGCCTGTGTCTAGCCTGTGTCTAGCCTGTGTCTAGCCTGTGTCTAGCCTGTGTCTAGCCTGTGTCTAGCCTGTGTCTAGCCTGTGTCTAGCCTGTGTCTGGCCTGTGTCTAGCCTGTGTCTAGCCTGTGTCTAGCCTGTGTCTAGCCTGTGTCTAGCCTGTGTCTAGCCTGTGTCTAGCCTGTGTCTAGCTTGTGTCTAGCCTGTGTCTAGCCTGTGTCTAGCTTGTGTCTAGCCTGTGTCAAGCCTGTGTCTAGCCTGTGTCAAGCCTGTGTCTAGCCTGTCTCTAGCCTATGTCAAGCCTGTGTCTAGCCTCTGCCTAGCCAGTGCCTAGCCTGTACCTAGCCTGTGCTTAGCCAGTGTCTAGCCTGTACCCAGCCAGTGTCTAGCCTGTGCCTAGCCAGTGTCTAGCCTGTACCCAGCCAGTGTCTAGCCTGTGCCTAGCCAGTGTCTAGCCTGTACCCAGCCAGTGTCTAGCCTGTGCCTAGCCAGTGTCTAGCCTGTGCCTAGCCAGTGTCTAGCCTGTACTTAGCCAGTTTCTAGCCTGTGTCTAGCCTGTGCTTAGCCAGTGTCTATTCTGTGCCAAGCCAGTGTCTAGCCTGTGCCTAGCCAGTGTCTAGCCTGTTTCAAGCCTGTGCCTTGCCTGAGACTGGCATGTGCATAGCGTGTTCCGAGCCAGTGTCTAGCAAGTGCCTAACCTGTGCCTAGCCAGTGCCTAGCCTGTGCCTAGCCAGTGCCTAGCCTGTGCCTAGCCTGTGTCTAGCCTTTGTCTAGCCAGTGTCTAGCCTTTGTCTACCCTGTGCTTAGCTAGAGTCTAGCCTGTACCTAGCCAGTGCCTAGCCTGTACCTAGCCAGTGCCTAGACTGTACCTAGCCAGTGCCTAGCCTGTACCTAGCCAGTGTCTAGCCTGTGCCTAGCCATTGTCTAGCCTGTGTCTAACCTGTGTCTAGCCTGTGTCTAGCCTGTGTCTAGCCTGTGCCTAGCCTGTGTCTAGCCTGTGTCTAGCCTGTGTCTAGCCTGTGTCTAGCCTGTGTCTAGCCTGTGTCTTGCCTGTGTCTAGCCTGTGTCTAGCCTGTGTCTAGCCTGTGTCTAGCCTGTGCCTAGCCTGTGCCTAGCTTGTGCCTAGCCTGTACCTAACCTGTGCCTAGCCTGTGCCTAGCCTGTGCCTAGCTTGTGGCTAGCCTGTGCCCAGCCTGTGTCTAGCCTGTGTCTAGCCTGTGTCTAGCCTGTGTCTAGCCTGTGTCTAGCCTGTGTCTAGCCTGTGTCTAGCCTGTGTCTAGCCTGTGTCTAGCATGTGTCTAGCCTGTGTCTAGCCTGTGTCTAGCCTGTGTCTAGCCTGTGTCTAGCCTGTGTCTAGCCTGTGTCTAGTATGTGTCTAGCCTGTGCCTAGCCTGTGTCTAGCCTGTGTCTAGCCTGTGTCTGCCTGTGTCTAGCCTGTGTCTAGCCTGTGTCTAGCCTGTGTCTAGTATGTGTCTAGCCTGTGTCTAGTATTTGTCTAGCCTGTGTCTAGCATGTGTCTAGCCTGTGTCTAGCCTGTGTCTAGCCTGTGTCTAGCCTGTGTCTAGCCTGTGTCTAGCCTCTGTCTAGC
The DNA here is from genome assembly GCA_018904595.1 of Zaprionus indianus. NCBI lineage: Eukaryota > Metazoa > Arthropoda > Insecta > Diptera > Drosophilidae > Zaprionus > Zaprionus indianus. The sequence continues at coordinate 78,556 of JAEIHA010000908.1, read as the reverse complement.
CTATGTCTAGCCTGTGTCTACTCTGTGTCTAGCCTGTGTCTAGCCTGTGTCTAGCCTATGTCTAGCCTGTGTCTAACCTGTGTCTAACCTGTGTCTAGCCTGTGTCTAGCCTGTGTCTAGCCTGTGTCTAGCCTGTGTTTAGCCTGTGTCTAGCCTGTGTCTAGCCTGTGTCTAGCCTGTGTCTAACCTGTGTCTAGCCTGTGTCTAGCCTGTGTCTTACCTGTGTCTAGCCTGTGTCTAGCCTGTGTCTAGCCTGTGTCTAGCCTGTGTCTAGCCTGTGTCTAGCCTGTGTCTAGCCTGTGTCTAGACAGTGCCTAGCCTGTGCCTAGCTAGTATCTAGCCTTTGTCCAGCCTGTGCATAGCCAGAGTCTAGCCTGTGCCTAGCCAGTGTATAGCCTCTGTCTAGCCTGTGTCTAGTATGTGTCTAGCCTGTGTCTAGCATGTGTCTAGCCTGTGTCTAGCCTGTGTCTAGCCTGTGTCTAGCCTGTGTCTAGCCTGTGTCTAGCCTGTGTCTAGTATGTGTCTAGCCTGTGTCTAGCATGTGTCTAGCCTGTGTCTAGCCTGTGTCTAGCCTCTGTCTAGCCTATGTCTAGCCTGTGTCTAGCCTGTGTCTACTCTGTGTCTAGCCTGTGTCTATCCTGTGTCTAGCCTGTGTCTAGCCTGTGTCTAGCCTGTGTCTAGCCTGTGCCTAGCCAGTGTATAGCCTCTGTCTAGCCTGTGCCTAGCCTGTGTCTGGCCTGTGCCTAGCCTGTGCCTAGCCTGTGTCTAGCCTGTGCCTAGCCTGTGTCTAGCCTGTGTCTAGCCTGTGTCTAGCCTGTGTCTAGCCTGTGTCTAGCCTGTGTCTAGCCTGTGTCTAGCCTGTGTCTAGCCTGTGTCTAGCCTGTGTCTAGCCTGTGTCTAGCCTGTGTCTTACCTGTGTCTAGCCTGTGTCTAGCCTGTGTCTAGCCTGTGTCTAGCCTGTGTCTAGCCTGTGTCTAGCCTGTGTCTAGCCTGTGTCTAGCCTGTGTCTAGCCTGTGTCTAGCCTGTGTCTTACCTGTGTCTAGCCTGTGTCTAGCCTGTGTCTAGCCTGTGTCTAGCCTGTGTCTAGCCTGTGTCTAGCCTGTGTCTAGCCTGTGTCTAGCCTGTGTCTAGCCTGTGTCTAGCCTGTGTCTAGCCTGTGTCTAGCCTGTGTCTAGCCTATGTCTAGCCTGTGTCTAACCTGTGTCTAGCCTGTGTCTGGCCTGTGTCTGGCCTGTGTGTCTGGCCTGTGTCTAGCCTGTGTCTAGCCTGTGTCTAGCCTGTGTCTAGCCTGTGTCTAGCCTGTGTCTAGCCTGTGTCTAGCCTGTGTCTAGCCTGTGTCTGGCCTATATCTGGCCTGTGTCTAGCCTGTGTCTATCCTGTGTCTAGCCTGTGTCTAGCCTGTGTCTAGCCTGTGTCTGTAGCCTGTGTCCTAGCTTGTGTCTAGCCTGTGTCTAGCCTGTGTCTTGCCTGTGTCTTGCCTGTGTCTAGCCTGTGTCTAGCCTGTGTCTAGCCTGTGTCTAGCCTGTGTCTAGCCTGTGTCTAGCCTGTGTCTAGCCTGTGTCAAGCCTGTGTCTAGCCTGTGTCTAGCCTGTCTCTAGCCTGTGTCTAGCCTGTGTCTAGCCTGTGTCTAGCCTGTGCCTAGCCTGTGCCTAACCTGTGCCTAGCCTGTGCCTAGCCTGTGCCTAGCCTGTGCCCTGGCTTCTGGCTAGCCTGTGCCCAGCCTGTGCCTAGCCTGTGTCTAGCCTGTGTCTAGCCTGTGTCTAGCCTGTGTCTAGCCTGTGTCTAGACAGTGCCTAGCCAGTGTCTAGCCTGTGTCTAGCCTGTGTCTAGCCTGTGACTAGCCTGTGTCTAGCCTGTGTCTAGCCTGTGTCTGCCTGTGTCTAGCCTGTGTCTAGCCTGTGTCTAGCCTGTGTCTAGCCTGTGTCTAGCCTGTGTCTAAACTGTGTCTAGCATGTGTCTAGCGTGTGTCTAGCCTGTGCGTAGCCTGTGTCTAGCCTGTGTCTAGCCTGTGTCTAGCCTGTGTCTAGCCTGTGTCTAGCCTTTGTCTACCCTGTGTCTAGCCTGTGTCTAGCCTGTGTCTAGCCTGTGTCTAGCCTGTGTCTAGCCTGTGTCTAGCCTGTGTCTAGCCTGTGTCTAGCCTGTGCCTAGCCAGTTTCTAGCCTGTGTCTAGCCTGTGCCTAGCCAGTGTCTAGTCTGTGCCAAGCCAGTGTCTAGCCTGTGCCTAGCCAGTGTCTAGCCTGTGTATAGCCTGTGCCTTGCCTGTGACTGGCATGTGCATAGCCTGTGCCTAGCCAGTGTCTAGCCTGTGTCAAGCCTGTGCCTTGCCTGAGACTGGCATGTGCATAGCGTGTTCCGAGCCAGTGTCTAGCCAGTGCCTAACCTGTGCCTAGCCAGTGCCTAGCCTGTGCCTAGCCAGTGCCTAGCCTGTGCCTAGCCAGTGTCTAGCCTTTGTCTAGCCAGTGTCTAGCCTTTGTCTAGCCTGTGCTTAGCTAGAGTCTAGCCTGTACCTAGCCAGTGCCTAGCCTGTGCCTAGCCAGTGCCTAGCCTGTGCCTAGCCAGTGTCTAGGCCTGTGCCTAGCCATTGTGTCTAGCCTGTGTCTAACCTGTGTCTAGCCTGTGTCTAGCCTGTGTCTAGCCTGTGCCTAGCCTGTGTCTAGCCTGTGTCTGGCCTGTGTCTAGCCTGTGTCTAGCCTGTGTCTAGGCCTGTGTCTTGCCTGTGTCTAGCCTGTGTCTAGCCTCTGTCTGGCCTGTGTCTAGCCTGTGTCTAGCCTGTGCCTAGCCTGTGCCTAGCCTGTGCCTAGCCTGTGCCTAGCCTGTGCCTAGCCTGTGCCTAGCCTGTGCCCTAGCCTGTGGCTTAGCCTGTGCCCAGCCTGTGTCTAGCCTGTGTCTAGCCTGTGTCTAGCCTGTGTCTAGCCTGTGTTTAGCCTGTGTCTAGCCTGTGTCTAGCCTGTGTCTAGCCTGTGTCTAGCCAGTGCCTGGCCTGTGCCTAGCCAGTGTCTAGCCTTTGTCTAGCCTGTGCCTAGCCAGTGTCTAGCCTGTGCCTAGCCAGTGTATAGCCTCTGTCTAGCCTGTGTCTAGCCTGTGCCTAGCCTGTGTCTAGCCTGTGCCTAGCCTGTGTCTAGCCTGTGTCTAGCCTGTGTCTGCCTGTGTCTAGCCTGTGTCTAGCCTGTGTCTAGCCTGTGTCTAGCCTGTGTCTAGCCTGTGTCTAGCCTGTGTCTAGCCTGTGTCTAGTATGTGTCTAGCCTGTGTCTGGCATGTGTCTAGCCTGTGTCTAGCCTGTGTCTAGCCTGTGTCTAGCCTGTGTCTAGCCTGTGTCTAGCCTGTGTCTAGCCTGTGTCTAGCCTGTGTCTAGCCTGTGTCTAGCCTGTGTCTAGCCTATGTCTAGCCTGTGTCTAACCTGTGTCTAACCTGTGTCTAGCCTGTGTGTAGCCTGTGTCTAGCCTGTGTCTAGCCTGTGTTTGGCCTGTGTCTAGCCTGTGTCTAGCCTGTGTCTAGCCTGTGTCTAGCCTGTGTCTAGCCTGTGTCTAGCCTGTGTCTAGCCTGTGTCTAGCCTGTGTCTAGCCTGTGTCTGGCCTGTGTCTAGCCTGTGTCTAGCCTGTGTCTAGCCAGTGCCTAGCCTGTGCCTAGCCTGTGTCTAGCCTTTGTCTAGCCTGTGCCTAGCCTGTGTCTAGCCTGTGCCCTGGCCAGTGTATAGCCTGTGTCTAGCCTGTGTCTAGTATGTGTCTAGCCTGTGTCTAGCCTGTGTCTAGCCTGTGTCTAGCCTGTGTCTAGCCTGTGTCTAGCCTGTGTCTAGCCTGTGTCTAGCCTGTGTCTAGTATGTGTCTAGCCTGTGTCTAGCCTGTGTCTAGCCTGTGTCTAGCCTGTGTCTAGCCTGTGTCTAGCCTGTGTCTAGCCTGTGTCTAGCCTGTGTCTGCTCTGTGTCTAGCCTGTGTCTAGCCTGTGTCTAGCCTATGTCTAGCCTGTGTTTAGCCTGTGTCTAACCTGTGTCTAGCCTGTGTCTAGCCTGTGCCTGTGTGTCTAGCCTGTGTCTAGCCTGTGTCTAGCCTGTGTCCTAGCCTGTGCCTAGCCAGTGTCTAGCCTCTGTCTGGCCTGTGCCTAGCCTGTGTCTAGCCTGTGCCTAGCCAGTGTCTAGCCTCTGTCTGCCTGTGCCCCTAGCCTGTGTCTAGCCTGTGCCTAGCCTGTGTCTAGCCTGTGTCTAGCCTGTGTCTAGCCTGTGTCTAGCCTGTGTCTAGCTTGTGTCTAGCCTGTGTCTGGCCTGTGTCTGGCCTGTGTCTAGCCTGTGTCTAGCCTGTGTCTAGCCTGTGCCTAGCCTGTGTCTTACCTGTGTCTAGCCTGTGTCTAGCCTGTGTCTAGCCTGTGCCTGGCCTGTGTCTGGCCTGTGTCTAGCCTGTGTCTGTGTCTGGCCTGTGTCTAGGCCTGTGGTTAGCCTGTGTCTAGCCTGTGGTCTAGCCTGTGTCTAGCCTGTGTCTAGCCTGTGTCTAGCCTGTGTCTAGCCTGTGTCTAGCCTGTGTCTAGCCTGTGTCTAGCCTGTGTCTAGCCTGTGTCTAGCCTGTGTCTAGCCTGTGTCTAGCCTGTGTCTAGCCTGTGTCCTGCCTGTGTCTAGCCTGTGTCTAGCCTGTGTCTAGCCTGTGTCTAGCCTGTGTCCAGCCTGTGTCTAGCCTGTGTCTAGCCTGTGTCTAGCCTGTGTCTAGCCTGTGTCTAGCAGGTTTCTGGCCTATGCCTAGCCTGTGTCTAGCCTGTGTCTAGCCTGTGTCTAGCCTGTGTCTAGCCTGTGTCTAGCCTGTGTCTAGCCTGTGTCTAGCCTGTGTCTAGCCTGTGTCTAGCCTGTGTCTTGCCTGTGTCTAGCCTGTGTCTAGCCTGTGTCTAGCCTGTGTCTAGCCTGTGTCTAGCCTGTGTCTAGCCTGTGTCTAGCCTGTGTCTAGCCTGTGTCTGGCCTGTGTCTAGCCTGTGTCTGGCCTGTGTCTAGCCTGTGTCTAGCCTGTGTCTAGCCTGTGCCTAGCCTGTGCCTAGCCTGTGCCTAGCCTGTGCCTGGCCTGTGTCCTAGCCTGTGCCTGGCCTGTGCTAGCCTGTGTGCCAGCCTGTGCCTAGCCTGTGTCTAGCCTGTGTCTAGCCTGTGTCTAGCCTGTGTCTAGCCTGTGTCTAGCCTGTGCCTAGCCAGTGTCTAGCCTGTGTCTAGCCTGTGTCTAGCCTGTGTCTAGGCCTGTGTCTAGCCTGTGTCTAGCCTGTGTCTAGGCCTGTGTCTAGCCTGTGTCTGGCCTGTGTCTAGCCTGTGTCTAGGCCTGTGTCTAGCCTGTGTCTAGCCTGTGTCTAGCCTGTGTCTAGCCTGTGTCCTGGCCTGTGTCTAGCCTGTGCCTAGCCTGTGTCTAGCCTGTGTCTAGCCTGTGTCTAGCCTGTGTCTAGCCTGTGTCTAGCCTGTGTCTAGGCCTGTGTCTAGCCTGTGTCTAGCCTGTGTCTAGCCTGTGTCTAGCCTGTGTCTAGCCTGTGTCTAGCCTGTGTCTGGCCTGTGTCTGGCCTGTGTCTAGCCTGTGTCTAGCCTGTGTCTTAGCCTGTGTCTAGCCTGTGCCTGTGTGTCTGGCCTGTGTCTAGCCTGTGTCTGGCCTGTGTCTAGCCTGTGTCTGGCCCTGTGTCTGGCCTGTGTCTAGCCTGTGTCTGGCCTGTGTGTCCTGGCCTGTGTCTGGCCTGTGTCTAGCCTGTGTCTAGCCTGTGTCTAGCCTGTGTCTAGCCTGTGTCTGGCCTGTGTCTAGCCTGTGTCTAGCCTGTGTCTAGCCTGTGTCTAGCCTGTGTCTAGCCTGTGTCTAGCCTGTGTCTAGCCTGTGTCTGGCTTGTGTCTAGCCTGTGTCTGGCCTGTGTCTTGCCTGTGTCTTGCCTGTGTCTGGCCTGTGTCTAGCCTGTGTCTAGCCTGTGTCTAGCCTGTGTCTAGCCTGTGTCTAGCCTGTGTCTAGCCTGTGTCAAGCCTGTGTCTAGCCTGTGTCTAGCCTGTGTCTAGCCTGTGTCTAGCCTGTGTCTAGCCTGTGTCTAGCCTGTTCCTAGCCTGTGTCCTAACCTGTGCCTAGGCCTGTGCCTAGCCTGTGCCTAGCCTGTGCCTAGCCTGTGTCTAGCCTGTGTCTAGCCTGTGTCTAGCCTGTGTCTAGCCTGTGTCTAGCCTGTGTCTAGCCTGTGTCTCGACAGTGCCTAGCCTGTGCCTAGCCTGTGTCTAGCCTGTGTCTAGCCTGTGTCTAGCCTGTGTCTAGCCTGTGTCTAGCCTGTGTCTAGCCTGTGTCTAGCCTGTGTCTAACCTGTGTCTAGCCTTTGTCTAGCCAGTGTCTAGCCTGTGTCTAGCCTGTGCCTAGCCAGTGTCTAGCCTGTGCCTAGCCAGTGCCTAGCCTGTGCCTAGCCTGTGCCTTGCCTGTGCCTAGCCTGTGCCTAGCGTGTGCCTAGCCTGTGCCTAGCCTGTGCCTAGCCTGTGCCTAACCTGTGCCTAGCCTGTGCCTAGCCTGTGCCTAGCTTGTGGCTAGCCTGTGCCCAGCCTGTGCCTAGCCTGTGTCTAGCCTGTGTCTAGCCTGTGTCTAGCCTGTGTCTAGCCTGTGTCTAGCCTGTGTCTAGCCTGTGTCTAGCCTGTGCCTAGCCTGTGCCTAGCCTGTGCCTAGCCTGTGCCTAGCCAGTGTCTAGCCTTTGTCTAGCCTGTGCATAGCCAGAGTCTAGCCTGTGCCTAGCCAGTGTATGGCCTCTGTCTGGCCTGTGTCTAGCCTGTGCCTAGCCTGTGTTTAGCCTGTGTCTAGCCTGTGTCTAGCCTGTGTCTAGCTTGTGTCTAGCCTGTGTCTAGCCTGTGTCTAGCCTGTGTCTAGCCTATGTCTAGCCTGTGTCTAGCCTGTGTCTAGCCTGTGTCTAGCCTGTGTCTAGCCTGTGTCTCAGCGTGTGTCTAGCCTGTGTCTAGCCTGTGTCTAGCCTGTGTCTTAGCCTGTGTCTAGGCCTGTGTCTAGCCTGTGTCTAGCCTGTGTCTAGCCTGTGTCTAGCCTGTGTCTAGCCTGTGTCTAGCCTGTGTCTAGCCTGTGTCTAGCCTGCCTGTGTCTAGCCTGTGTCTAGCCTGTGTCTAGCCTGTGTCTAGCCTGTGTCTGGCAGCCTGTGTCTAGCCTGTGTCTAGCCTGTGTCTAGCCTGTGTCTGGCCATGCCTGTGTCTAGCCTGTGTCTAGCCTGTGTCTAGCCTGTGTCTAGGCCTGTGTCTAGCCTGTGTCTAGGCCTGTGTCTAGCCTGTGTCTAGCCTGTGTCCTGTGCCTGTGTCTAGCCTGTGTCTAGCCTGTGTTTGGCCTGTGTCTAGCCTGTGTCTAGCCTATGTCTAGCCTGTGTCTAGCCTAGCTGTGTCTAGCCTGTGTCTTGCCTGTGTCTAGCCTGTGTCTAGCCTGTGTCTAGCCTGTGTCTAGCCTGTGTCTAGACAGTGCCTAGCCTGTGCCTAGCCTGTGCCTAGCCTGTGCCTAGCCAGTGTCTAGCCTTTGTCTAGCCTGTGCATAGCCAGAGTCTAGCCTGTGCCTAGCCAGTGTATAGCCTCTGTCTAGCCTGTGTCTAGCCTGTGCCTAGCCTGTACCTAGATTGTGCCTAGCCTGCGACTAGCCTGTATCTAGCCTGTGTCTAGCCTGTGTCTAGCCTGTGTCTAGACAGTGCATAGCCTGTGCCTAGCCAGTATCTTGCCTTTGTTTAGCCTGAAGCAGAGTCTAGCCTGTGCCTAGCCAGTGTATAGCCTCTGTCTAGCCTGTGTCTAGCCTGTGCCTAGCTGTGTCTGGCCTGTGTCTAGCCTGTGTTTATCCTGTGTCTAGCCTGTGTCTAGCCTGTGTCTAGCCTGTGTCTAGCCTGTGTCTAGCCTGTGTCTAGCCTGTGTCTAGCCTGTGTCTAGCCTGTGTCTAGCCTGTGCCTAGCCTGTGTCCAGCCTGTGCCTAGCCTGTGCCTTGCCTGTGCCTAGCCTGTGCCTAGCCTGTGCCTAGCCTGTGCCTAGCTTGTGCCTAGCCTTTGCCTAGCCTGTGCCTAACCTGTGCCTAGCCTGTGCCTAGCTTTTGGCTAGCCTGTGCCCAGCCTGTGCCTAGCCTGTGTCTAGCCTGTGTCTAGCCTGTGTCTAGCCTGCGTGTACTCTGTGTCTTCTCTGTGTCTAGCCTGTGTCTAGCCTGTGTCTAGCCTGTGTCTAGTCTGTGTCTAACCTGTGTCTAGCCTTTGTCTAGCCAGTGTCTAGCCTTTGTCTACCCTGTGCATAGCTAGAGTCTAGTCTGTACCTAGCCAGTGCCTAGCCTGTACCTAGCCAGTGTCTAGCCTGTGCCAAGCCATTGTCTAGCCTGTGCCCAGCCAGTGTCTAGCCTGTGCCCAGCCAGTGTCTAGCCTGTGTCTAGCCTCTGCCTAGCGTGTGCCTAGCCTTTGCCTAGCCTGTGCCTAGCCTGTGCCTAGCCTGTGCCTAACCTGTGCCTAGCCTGTGCCTAGCCTATGCCTAGCTTTTGGCTAGCCTGTGCCCAGCCTGTGTTTAGCCTGTGTCTAGCCTGTGTCAAGCCTGTGTCTAGCCTGTGTCTAACCTGTGTCTAGCCTGTGTCTAGCCTGTGTCTTACCTGTGTCTAGCCTGTGTCTAGCCTGTGTCTAGCCTGTGTCTAGCCTGTGTCTAGCCTGTGTCTAGCCTGTGTCTAGACAGTGCCTAGCCTGTGCCTAGCTAGTATCTAGCCTTTGTCCAGCCTGTGCATAGCCAGAGTCTAGCCTGTGCCTAGCCAGTGTATAGCCTCTGTCTAGCCTGTGTCTAGTATGTGTCTAGCCTGTGTCTAGCATGTGTCTAGCCTGTGTCTAGCATGTGTCTAGCCTGTGTCTAGCCTGTGTCTAGCCTGTGTCTAGCCTGTGTCTAGCCTGTGTCTAGTATGTGTCTAGCCTGTGTCTAGCATGTGTCTAGCCTGTGTCTAGCCTGTGTCTAGCCTCTGTCTAGCCTATGTCTAGCCTGTGTCTAGCCTGTGTCTACTCTGTGTCTAGCCTGTGTCTATCCTGTGTCTAGCCTATGTCTAGCCTGTGTTTAACCTGTGTCTAACCTGTGTCTAGCCTGTGTCTAGCCTGTGTCTAGCCTGTGTCTAGCCTGTGTCTAGCCTGTGCCTAGCCAGTGTATAGCCTCTGTCTAGCCTGTGCCTAGCCTGTGTCTAGCCTGTGCCTAGCCAGTGTATAGCCTCTGTCTAGCCTGTGCCTAGCCTGTGTCTAGCCTGTGCCTAGCCTGTGCCTAGCCTGTGTCTAGCCTGTGTCTAGCCTGTGTCTAGCCTGTGTCTAGCCTGTGTCTAGCCTGTGTCTAGCCTGTGTCTAGCCTGTGTCTAGCCTGTGTCTAGCCTGTGCCTAGCCTGTGTCTTACCTGTGTCTAGCCTGTGTCTAGCCTGTGTCTAGCCTGTGTCTAGCCTGTGTCTAGCCTGTGTCTAGCCTGTGTCTAGCCTGTGTCTAGCCTGTGTCTAGCCTGTGTCTAGCCTGTGTCTAGCCTGTGTCTAGCCTGTGTCTAGCCTGTGTCTAGCCTGTGTCTAGCCTATGTCTAGCCTGTGTCTAACCTGTGTCTAGCCTGTGTCTAGCCTGTGTCTAGCCTGTGTCTAGCCTGTGTCTAGCCTGTGTCTAGCCTGTGTCTAGCCTGTGTCTAGCCTGTGTCTAGCCTGTGTCTAGCCTGTGTCTAGCCTGTGTCTAGCCTGTGTCTAGCCTGTGTCTAGCCTGTGTCTAGCCTGTGTCTAGCCTGTGTCTAGCCTGTGTCTAGCATGTGTCTGGCCTATGTCTAGCCTGTGTCTAGCCTGTGTCTAGCCTGTGTCTAGCCTGTGTCTAGCCTGTGTCTAGCCTGTGTCTAGCCTGTGTCTAGCCTGTGTCTAGCCTGTGTCTAGCCTGTGTCTAGCCTGTGTCTAGCCTGTGTCTGGCCTGTGTCTGGCCTGTGTCTAGCCTGTGTCTAGCCTGTGTCTAGCCTGTGTCAAGCCTGTGTCTAGCCTGTGTCTAGCCTGTCTCTAGCCTGTGTCTAGCATGTGTCTAGCCTGTGTCTAGCCTGTGCCTAGCCTGTACCTAACCTGTGCCTAGCCTGTGCCTTGCCTGTGCCTAGCCTGTGCCTAGCTTCTGGCTAGCCTGTGCCCAGCCTGTGCCTAGCCTGTGTCTAGCCTGTGTCTAGCCTGTGTCTAGCCTGTGTCTAGCCTGTGTCTAGCCTGTGTCTAGACAGTGCCTAGCCTGTGCCTAGCCAGTGTCTAGCCTGTGTTTAGCCTGTGCCTAGCCTGTGCCTAGCCTGTGTCTAGCCTGTGTCTAGCCTGTGTCTGCCTGTGTCTAGCCTGTGTCTAGCATGTGTCTAGCCTGTGTCTAGCCTGTGTCTAGCCTGTGTCTAGCCTGTGTCTAGCCTGTGTCTAGCCTGTGTCTAGCCTGTGTCTAGCCTGTGTCTAGCCTTTGTCTACTCTGTGTCTAGCCTGTGTCTAGCCTATGTCTAGCCTGTGTCTAACCTGTGTCTAGCCTGTGTCTAGCCTGTGTCTAGAGTGTGTCTAGCCTGTGTCTAGCCTGTGTCTAGCCTGTGTCTAGCCTGTGTCTTACCTGTGTCTAGCCTGTGTCTAGCCTGTGTCTAGCCTGTGTCTAGCCTGTGTCTAGCCTGTGTCTAGCCTGTGTCTAGCTTGTGCCTAGCCTGTACCTAACCTGTGCCTAGCCTGTGCCTAGCCTGTGCCTAGCCTGTGCCTAGCTTGTGGCTAGCCGGTGCCCAGCCTGTGTCTAGCCTGTGTCTAACCTGTGTCTAGCCTGTGTCTAGCCTGTGTCTAGCCTGTGCCTAGCCTGTGTCTAGCCTGTGTCTAGCCTGTGTCTAGCCTGTGTTCTGGCCTGTGTCTAGCCTGTGTCTAGCCTGTGTCTAGCTTGTGTCTAGCCTGTGTCTAGCCTGTGTCTTGCCTGTGTCTTGCCTGTGTCTAGCCTGTGTCTAGCCTGTGTCTAGCCTGTGTCTAGCCTGTGTTTAGCCTGTGTCTAGCCTGTGTCTAGCCTGTGTCAAGCCTGTGTCTAGCCTGTGTCTAGCCTGTCTCTAGCCTGTGTCTAGCATGTGTCTAGCCTGTGTCTAGCCTGTGCCTAGCCTGTACCTAACCTGTGCCTAGCCTATGCCTAGCCTGTGCCTAGCCTGTGCCTAGCTTCTGGCTGGCCTAGCCTGTGCTAGCCTGTGCCTAGCCTGTGTCTTGCCTGTGTCTAGCCTGTGTCTAGCCTGTGTCTAGCCTGTGTCTAGCCTGTGTCTAGACAGTGCCTAGCCTGTGCCTAGCCAGTGTCTAGCCTGTGTCTAGCCTGTGTCTAGCCTGTGACTAGCCTGTGTCTAGCCTGTGTCTATCCTGTGTCTAGTCTGTGTCTAACCTGTGTCTAGCCTTTGTCTAGCCAGTGTCTAGCCTGTATCTAGCCTGTGTCTAGCCTGTGTCTAACCTGTGTCTAGCCTGTGTCTAGCCTGTGTCTAGCATGTGTCTAACCTGTGTCTAGCCTGTGTCTAGCCTGTGTTTAGCCTGTGTCTAGCCTGTGTCTAGCCTGTGTCTAGCCTGTGTCTAGCCTGTGTCTAACCTGTGTCTAGCCTGTGTCTAGCCTGTGTTTAGCCTGTGTCTAGCCTGTGTCTAGCCTATGTCTAGCCTGTGTCTAGCCTGTGTCTAGCCTGTGTCTTGCCTGTGTCTAGCCTGTGTCTAGCCTGTGTCTAGCCTGTGTCTAGCCTGCGTCTAGCCTGTGTCTAGCCTGTGTCTAGCCTGTGCCTAGCCTGTGCCTAGCCTGTACCTAGCTTGTGCCTAGCCTGCGTCTAGCCTGTATCTAGCCTGTTTCTAGCCTGTGTCTAGCCTGTGTCTAGACAGTGCCTAGCCTGTGCCTAGCCAGTATCTTGCCTTTGTCTAGCCTGTGCATAGCCAGAGTCTAGCCTGTGCCTAGCATGTGTTTGGCCTGTGTCTAGCCTGTGTCTAGCCTGTGTCTAGCCTGTGTCTAGCCTGTGTCTAGCCTGTGTCTAGCCTGTGTCTAGCCTGTGTCTAGCCTGTGTCTAGCCTGTGTCTAGCCTGTGTCTTGCCTGTGTCTAGCCTGTGTCTAGCCTGTGCCTAGCCTGTGTCTAGCCTGTGTCTAGCCTGTGTCTAGCATGTGTCTGGCCTATATCTAGCCTGTGTCTAGCCTGTGTCTAGCCTGTGTCTAGCCTGTGTCTAGCCTGTGTCTAGCCTGTGTCTAGCCTGTGTCTAGCTTGTGTCTAGCCTGTGTCTAGCCTGTGTCTTGCCTGTGTCTTGCCTGTGTCTAGCCTGTGTCTAGCCTGTGTCTAGCCTGTGTCTAGCCTGTGTCTAGCCTGTGTCTAGCCTGTGTCTAGCCTGTGTCAAGCCTGTGTCTAGCCTGTGTCTAGCCTGTCTCTAGCCTGTGTCTAGCATGTGTCTAGCCTGTGTCTAGCCTGTGCCTAGCCTGTACCTAACCTGTGTCTAGACAGTGCCTAGCCTGTGCCTAGCCAGTGTTTAGCCTTTGTCTAGCCTGTGCATAGCCAGAGTCTAGCCTGTGCCTAGCCAGTGTATAGCTTCTGTCTAGCCATTGTCTAGCCTGTGCCTAGCCTGTGTCTAGCCTGTGTCTAGCCTGTGTCTAGCCTGTGTCTAGCCTGTGTCTAGCCTGTGTTTAGCCTGTGTCTAGCCTGTGTCTAGCATGTGTCTGGCCTATATCTAGCCTGTGTCTAGCCTGTGTCTAGCCTGTGTCTAGCCTGTGTCTAGCCTGTGTCTAGCCTGTGTCTAGCCTGTGTCTAGCTTGTGTCTAGCCTGTGTCTAGCCTGTGTCTTGCCTGTGTCTTGCCTGTGTCTAGCCTGTGTCTAGCCTGTGTCTAGCCTGTGTCTAGCCTGTGTCTAGCCTGTGTCTAGCCTGTGTCTAGCCTGTGTCTAGCCTGTGTCAAGCCTGTGTCTAGCCTGTGTCTAGCCTGTCTCTAGCCTGTGTCTAGCATGTGTCTAGCCTGTGTCTAGCCTGTGCCTAGCCTGTACCTAACCTGTGCCTAGCCTGTGCCTAGCCTGTGCCTAGCCTGTGCCTAGCTTCTGGCTAGCCTGTGCCCAGCCTGTGCCTAGCCTGTGTCTAGCCTGTGTCTAGCCTGTGTCTAGCCTGTGTCTAGACAGTGCCTAGCCAGTGTCTAGCCTGTGTCTAGCCTGTGTCTAGCCTGTGACTAGCCTGTGTCTAGCCTGTGTCTAGCCTGTGTCTGCCTGTGTCTAGCCTGTGTCTAGCATGTGTCTAGCCTGTGTCTAGCCTGTGTCTAGCCTGTGTCTAAACTGTGTCTAGCATGTGTCTAGCGTGTGTCTAGCCTGTGCGTAGCCTGTGTCTAGCCTGTGTCTAGCCTGTGTCTAGCCTGTGTCTAGCCTGTGTCTAGCCTTTGTCTACTCTGTGTCTAGCCTGTGTCTAGCCTGTGTCCAGCCTGTGTCTAGCCTGTGTCTAGCCTGTGTCTAGCCTGTGTCTAGCCTGTGTCTAGCCTGTGCCTAGCCAGTTTCTAGCCTGTGTCTAGCCTGTGCTTAGCCAGTGTCTAGTCTGTGCCAAGCCAGTGTCTAGCCTGTGCCTAGCCAGTGTCTAGCCTGTGTATAGCCTGTGCCTTGCCTGTGACTGGCATGTGCATAGCCTGTGCCTAGCCAGTGTCTAGCCTGTGTCAAGCCTGTGCCTTGCCTGAGACTGGCATGTGCATAGCGTGTTCCGAGCCAGTGTCTAGCCAGTGCCTAACCTGTGCCTAGCCAGTGCCTAGCCTGTGCCTAGCCAGTGCCTAGCCTGTGCCTAGCCTGTGTCTAGCCTTTGTCTAGCCAGTGTCTAGCCTTTGTCTACCCTGTGCTTAGCTAGAGTCTAGCCTGTACCTAGCCAGTGCCTAGCCTGTACCTAGCCAGTGCCTAGACTGTACCTAGCCAGTGCCTAGCCTGTACCTAGCCAGTGTCTAGCCTGTGCCTAGCCATTGTCTAGCCTGTGTCTAACCTGTGTCTAGCCTGTGTCTAGCCTGTGTCTAGCCTGTGCCTAGCCTGTGTCTAGCCTGTGTCTAGCCTGTGTCTAGCCTGTGTCTAGCCTGTGTCTAGCCTGTGTCTTGCCTGTGTCTAGCCTGTGTCTAGCCCGTGTCTAGCCTGTGTCTAGCCTGTGCCTAGCCTGTGCCTAGCTTGTGCCTAGCCTGTACCTAACCTGTGCCTAGCCTGTGCCTAGCCTGTGCCTAGCTTGTGGCTAGCCTGTGCCCAGCCTGTGTCTAGCTTGTGTCTAGCCTGTGTCTAGCCTGTGTCTAGCCTGTGTTTAGCCTGTGTCTACCCTGTGTCTAGCCTGTGTCTAGCCTGTGTCTAGACAGTGCCTAGCCTGTGCCTAGCCAGTGTCTAACCTTTGTCTAGCCTGTGCATAGCCAGAGTCTAGCCTGTGCCTAGCCAGTGTATAGCCTCTGTCTAGCCTGTGTCTAGCCTGTGCCTAGCCTGTGTCTAGCCTGTGCCTAGCCTGTGTCTAGCCTGTGTCTAGCCTGTGTCTGCCTGTGTCTAGCCTGTGTCTAGCCTGTGTCTAGCCTGTGTCTAGCCTGTGTCTAGCCTGTGTCTAGTATGTGTCTAGCCTGTGTCTAGTATGTGTCTAGCCTGTGTCTAGCATGTGTCTAGCCTGTGTCTAGCCTGTGTCTAGCCTGTGTCTAGCCTGTGTCTAGCCTTTGGCTAGCCTCTGTCTAGCCTATGTCTAGCCTGTGTCTAGCCTGTGTCTACTCTGTGTCTAGCCTGTGTCTAGCCTGTGTCTAGCCTATGTCTAGCCTGTGTCTAACCTGTGTCTAACCTGTGTCTAGCCTGTGTGTAGCCTGTGTCTAGCCTGTGTCTAGCCTGTGTTTAGCCTGTGTCTAGCCTGTGTCTAGCCTGTGTCTAGCCTGTGTCTAACCTGTGTCTAGCCTGTGTCTAGCCTGTGTCTAGCCTGTGTCTAGCCTGTGTCTAGCCTGTGTCTAGCCTGTGTCTAGCCTGTGTCTAGCCTGTGTCTAGCCAGTGCCTAGCCTGTGCCTAGCTAGTATCTAGCCTTTGTCCAGCCTGTGCAGAGCCAGAGTCTAGCCTGTGCCTAGCCAGTGTATAGCCTCTGTCTAGCCTGTGTCTAGTATGTGTCTAGCCTGTGTCTAGCATGTGTCTAGCCTGTGTCTAGCCTGTGTCTAGCCTGTGTCTAGCCTGTGTCTAGCCTGTGTCTAGCCTGTGTCTAGTATGTGTCTAGCCTGTGTCTAGTATGTGTCTAGCCTGTGTCTAGCCTGTGTCTAGCCTCTGTCTAGCCTATGTCTAGCCTGTGTCTAGCCTGTGTCTACTCTGTGTCTAGCCTGTGTCTATCCTGTGTCTAGCCTATGCCTAGCTAGTATCTAGCCTTTGTCCAGCCTGTGCATAGCCAGAGTCTAGCCTGTGCCTAGCCTGTGTCTAGCCTGTGCCTAGCCAGTGTATAGCCTCTGTCTAGCCTGTGCCTAGCCTGTGTCTAGCCTGTGCCTAGCCTCTGTCTAGCCTGTGTCTAGCCTGTGTCTAGCCTGTGTCTAGCCTGTTTCTAGCCTGTGTCTAGCCTGTGTCTAGCCTGTGTCTAGCCTGTGTCTAGCCTGTGTCTAGCCTGTGCCTAGCCTGTGTCTTACCTGTGTCTAGCCTGTGTCTAGCCTGTGTCTAGCCTGTGTCTAGCCTGTGTCTAGCCTGTGTCTAGCCTGTGTCTAGCCTGTGTCTTACCTGTGTCTAGCCTGTGTCTAGCCTGTGGTTAGCCTGTGTCTAGCCTGTGGTTAGCCTGTGTCTAGCCTGTGTCTAGCCTGTGTCTAGCCTGTGTCTAGTATGTGTCTAGCCTGTGTCTAGCATGTGTCTAGCCTGTGTCTAGCCTGTGTCTAGCCTGTGTCTAGCCTGTGTCTAGCCTTTGGCTAGCCTCTGTCTAGCCTATGTCTAGCCTGTGTCTAGCCTGTGTCTACTCTGTGTCTAGCCTGTGTCTAGCCTATGTCTAGCCTGTGTCTAACCTGTGTCTAACCTGTGTCTAGCCTGTGTGTAGCCTGTGTCTAGCCTGTGTCTAGCCTGTGTTTAGCCTGTGTCTAGCCTGTGTCTAGCCTGTGTCTAGCCTGTGTCTAACCTGTGTCTAGCCTGTGTCTAGCCTGTGTCTAGCCTGTGTCTAGCCTGTGTCTAGCCTGTGTCTAGCCTGTGTCTAGCCTGTGTCTAGCCTGTGTCTAGAGACAGTGCCTAGCCTGTGCCTAGCTAGTATCTAGCCTTTGTCCAGCCTGTGCATAGCCAGAGTCTAGCCTGTGCCTAGCCAGTGTATAGCCTCTGTCTAGCCTGTGTCTAGTATGTGTCTAGCCTGTGTCTAGCATGTGTCTAGCCTGTGTCTAGCCTGTGTCTAGCCTGTGTCTAGCCTGTGTCTAGCCTGTGTCTAGCCTGTGTCTAGACAGTGCCTAGCCTGTGCCTAGCTAGTATCTAGCCTTTGTCCAGCCTGTGCATAGCCAGAGTCTAGCCTGTGCCTAGCCAGTGTATAGCCTCTGTCTAGCCTGTGTCTAGTATGTGTCTAGCCTGTGTCTAGCATGTGTCTAGCCTGTGTCTAGCCTGTGTCTAGCCTGTGTCTAGCCTGTGTCTAGCCTGTGTCTAGCCTGTGTCTAGTATGTGTCTAGCCTGTGTCTAGTATGTGTCTAGCCTGTGTTTAACCTGTGTCTAACCTGTGTCTAGCCTGTGTCTAGCCTGTGTCTAGCCTGTGTCTAGCCTATGTCTAGCCTGTGTCTAGCCTGTGCCTAGCCAGTGTATAGCCTCTGTCTAGCCTGTGCCTAGCCTGTGTCTAGCCTGTGCCTAGCCAGTGTATAGCCTCTGTCTAGCCTGTGCCTAGCCTGTGTCTAGCCTGTGCCTAGCCTCTGTCTAGCCTGTGTCTAGCCTGTGTCTAGCCTGTGTCTAGCCTGTGTCTAGCCTGTGTCTAGCCTGTGTCTAGCCTGTGTCTAGCCTGTGTCTAGCCTGTGTCTAGCCTGTGTCTAGCCTGTGCCTAGCCTGTGTCTTACCTGTGTCTAGCCTGTGTCTAGCCTGTGTCTAGCCTGTGTCTAGCCTGTGTCTAGCCTGTGTCTAGCCTGTGTCTAGCCTGTGTCTTACCTGTGTCTAGCCTGTGTCTAGCCTGTGGTTAGCCTGTGTCTAGCCTGTGGTTAGCCTGTGTCTAGCCTGTGTCTAGCCTGTGTCTAGCCTGTGTCTAGCCTGTGTCTAGCCTGTGTCTACTCTGTGTCTAGCCTGTGTCTAGCCTATGTCTAGCCTGTGTCTAACCTGTGTCTAGCCTGTGTCTAGCCTGTGTCTAGCCTGTGTCTAGCCTGTGTCTAGCCTGTGTCTAGCCTGTGTCTAGCCTGTGTCTAGCTTGTGTCTAGCCTGTGTCTAGCCTGTGTCTAGCCTGTGTCTAACCTGTGTCTAACCTGTGTCTAGCCTGTGTGTAGCCTGTGTCTAGCCTGTGTCTAGCCTGTGTTTAGCCTGTGTCTAGCCTGTATCTAGCCTGTGTCGAGCCTGTGTCTAACCTGTGTCTAGCCTGTGTCTAGCCTGTGTCTAGCCTGTGTCTAGCCTGTGTCTAGCCTGTGTCTAGCCTGTGTCTAGCCTGTGTCTAGACAGTGCCTAGCCTGTGCCTAGCTAGTATCTAGCCTTTGTCCAGCCTGTGCATAGCCAGAGTCTAGCCTGTGCCTAGCCTGTGTCTTACCTGTGTCTAGCCTGTGTCTAGCCTGTGTCTAGCCTGTGTCTAGCCTGTGTCTAGCCTGTGTCTAGCCTGTGTCTAGCCTGTGTCTTACCTGTGTCTAGCCTGTGTCTAGCCTGTGGTTAGCCTGTGTCTAGCCTGTGGTTAGCCTGTGTCTAGCCTGTGTCTAGCCTGTGTCTATCCTGTGTCTAGCCTGTGTCTAGCCTGTGTCTAGCCTGTGTCTAGCCTGTGTCTACTCTGTGTCTAGCCTGTGTCTAGCCTATGTCTAGCCTGTGTCTAACCTGTGTCTAGCCTGTGTCTAGCCTGTGTCTAGCCTGTGTCTAGCCTGTGTCTAGCCTGTGTCTAGCCTGTGTCTAGCCTGTGTCTAGCTTGTGTCTAGCCTGTGTCTAGCCTGTGTCTAGCCTGTGTCTAACCTGTGTCTAACCTGTGTCTAGCCTGTGTGTAGCCTGTGTCTAGCCTGTGTCTAGCCTGTGTTTAGCCTGTGTCTAGCCTGTGTCTAGCCTGTGTCTAGCCTGTGTCTAACCTGTGTCTAGCCTGTGTCTAGCCTGTGTCTAGCCAGTGTATAGCCTCTGTCTAGCCTGTGCCTAGCCTGTGTCTAGCCTGTGCCTAGCCAGTGTATAGCCTCTGTCTAGCCTGTGCCTAGCCTGTGTCTAGCCTGTGCCTAGCCTCTGTCTAGCCTGTGTCTAGCCTGTGTCTAGCCTGTGTCTAGCCTGTGTCTAGCCTGTGTCTAGCCTGTGTCTAGCCTGTGTCTAGCCTGTGTCTAGCCTGTGTCTAGCCTGTGTCTAGCCTGTGTCTAGCCTGTGCCTAGCCTGTGTCATACCTGTGTCTAGCCTGTGTCTAGCCTGTGTCTAGCCTGTGTCTAGCCTGTGTCTAGCCTGTGTCTAGCCTGTGTCTTACCTGTGTCTAGCCTGTGTCTAGCCTGTGGTTAGCCTGTGTCTAGCCTGTGGTTAGCCTGTGTCTAGCCTGTGTCTAGCCTGTGTCTAGCCTGTGTCTAGCCTGTGTCTAGCCTGTGTCTAGCCTGTGTCTACTCTGTGTCTAGCCTGTGTCTAGCCTATGTCTAGCCTGTGTCTAACCTGTGTCTAGCCTGTGTCTAGCCTGTGTCTAGCCTGTGTCTAGCCTGTGTCTAGCCTGTGTCTAGCCTGTGTCTAGCCTGTGTCTAGCTTGTGTCTAGCCTGTGTCTAGCCTGTGTCTAGCCTGTGTCTAGCCTGTGTCTAGCAAGTTTTCGGGCCTATATCTAGCCTGTGTCTAGCCTGTGTCTAGCTTGTGTCTAGCCTGTGTCTAGCCTGTGTCTAGCCTGTGTCTAGCTTGTGTCTAGCCTGTGTATAGCCTGTGTCTTGCCTGTGTCTTGCCTGTGTCTAGCCTGTGTCTAGCCTGTGTCTAGCCTGTGTCTAGCCTGTGTCTAGCCTGTGTCTAGCCTGTGTCTAGCCTGTGTCAAGCCTGTGTCTAGCCTGTGTCTAGCCTGTCTCTAGCCTGTGTCTAGCATGTGTCTAGCCTGTGTCTAGCCTGTGCCTAGCCTGTACCTAACCTGTGCCTAGCCTGTGCCTAGCCTGTGCCTAGCCTGTGCCTAGCTTCTGGCTAGCCTGTGCCCAGCCTGTGCCTAGCCTGTGTCTAGCCTGTGTCTAGCCTGTGTCTAGACAGTGCCTAGCCTGTGCCTAGCCAGTGTCTAGCCTGTGTCTAGCCTGTGTCTAGCCTGTGACTAGCCTGTGTCTAGCCTGTGTCTAGCCTGTGTCTGCCTGTGTCTAGCCTGTGTCTAGCATGTGTCTAGCCTGTGTCTAGCCTGTGTCTAGCCTGTGTCTAGCCTGTGTCTAAACTGATTCTAGCATGTGTCTAGCGTGTGTCTAGCCTGTGCGTAGCCTGTGTCTAGCCTGTGTCTAGCCTGTGTCTAGCCTGTGTCTAGCCTGTGTCTAGCCTTTGTCTACTCTGTGTCTAGCTTGTGTCTAGCCTATGTCTAGCCTGTGTCTAACCTGTGTCTAGCCTGTGTCTAGCCTGTGTCTAGAGTGTGTCTAGCCTGTGTCTAGCCTGTGTCTAGCCTGTGTCTTACCTGTGTCTAGCCTGTGTCTAGCCTGTGTCTAGCCTGTGTCTAGCCTGTGTCTAGCCTGTGTCTAGCCTGTGTCTAGCCTGTGTCTAGCCTGTGTCTAGCCTGTGTCTAGCCTGTGTCTAGCCTGTGTCTAGCCTGTGTCTAGCCTGTGTCTAGCCTGTGTCCAGCCTGTGTCTAGCCTGTGTCCAGCCTGTGTCTAGCCTGTGTCTAGCCTGTGTCTAGCCTGTGTATTCTCTGTGTCTAGCCTGTGTCTAGCCTGTGTCTAGCCTGTGTCTAGCCTGTGTCTAGCCTGTGTCTAGCCTGTGTCTAGCCTGTGTCTAGCTTGTGTCTAGCCTGTGTCTAGCCTGTGTCTTGCCTGTGTCTTGCCTGTGTCTAGCCTGTGTCTAGCCTGTGTCTAGCCTGTGTCTAGCCTGTGTCTAGCCTGTGTCTAGCCTGTGTCAAGCCTGTGTCCAGCCTGTGTCTAGCCTGTCTCTAGCCTGTGTCTAGCATGTGTCTAGCCTGTGTCTAGCCTGTTCCTAGCCTGTACCTAACCTGTGCCTAGCCTGTGCCTAGCCTGTGCCTAGCTTCTGGCTAGCCTGTGCCCAGCCTGTGCCTAGCCTGTGTCTAGCCTGTGTCTAGCCTGTGTCTAGCCTGTGTCTAGCCTGTGTCTAGACAGTGCCTAGCCTGTGCCTAGCCAGTGTCTAGCCTGTGTCTAGCCTGTGTCTAGCCTGTGACTAGCCTGTGTCTAGCCTGTGTCTATCCTGTGTCTAGTCTGTGTCTAACCTGTGTCTAGCCTTTGTCTAGCCAGTGTCTAGCCTTTGTCTACCCTGTGCATAGCTAGAGTCTAGCCTGTACCTAGCCAGTGCCTAGCCTGTACCTAGCCAGTGTCTAGCCTGTGCCAAGCCTGTGCCTAGCGTGTGCCTAGCCTGTGCCTAGCCTGTGCCTAGCCTGTGCCTAACCTGTGCATAGCCTGTGCCTAGCCTATGCCTAGCTTTTGGCTAGCCTGTGCCCAGCCTGTGCCTAGCCTGTGTCTAGCCTGTGTCTAGCCTGTGTCTAGCCTGTGTCTAGCCTGTGTCTAGCCTGTGTCTAGACAGTGCCTAGCCTGTGCCTAGCCTGTGCCTAGCCTGTGCCTAGCCAGTGTCTAGCCTTTGTCTAGCCTGTGCATAGCCAGAGTCTAGCCTGTGCCTAGCCAGTGTATAGCCTCTGTCTAGCCTGTGTCTAGCCTGTGCCTAGCCTGTGTTTAGCCTGTGTCTAGCCTGTGTCTAGCCTGTGTCTAGCCTGTGTCTAGCCTGTGTCAAGCCTGTGTCCAGCATGTGTCTAGCCTGTGTCTAGCCTGTGTCTAGCCTGTATCTAGCCTGTGTCTAGCCTGTGTCTAACCTGTGTCTAGCCTGTGTCTAGCCTGTGTCTAGCATGTGTCTAACCTGTGTCTAGCCTGTGTCTAGCCTGTGTTTAGCCTGTGTCTAGCCTGTGTCTAGCCTATGTCTAGCCTGTGTCTAGCCTGTGTCTAGCCTGTGTCTTGCCTGTGTCTAGCCTGTGTCTAGCCTGTGTCTAGCCTGTGTCTAGCCTGCGTCTAGCCTGTGTCTAGCCTGTGTCTAGCCTGTGCCTAGCCTGTGCCTAGCCTGTACCTAGATTGTGCCTAGCCTGCGTCTAGCCTGTATCTAGCCTGTGTCTAGCCTGTGTCTAGCCTGTGTCTAGACAGTGCATAGCCTGTGCCTAGCCAGTATCTTGCCTTTGTTTAGCCTGCGCATAGCCAGAGTCTAGCCTGTGCCTAGCCAGTGTATAGCCTCTGTCTAGCCTGTGTCTAGCCTGTGCCTAGCTGTGTCTGGCCTGTGTCTAGCCTGTGTTTATCCTGTGTCTAGCCTGTGTCTAGCCTGTGTCTAGCCTGTGTCTAGCCTGTGTCTAGCCTGTGTCTAGCCTGTGTCTAGCCTGTGTCTAGCCTGTGTCTAGCCTGTGTCTAGCCTGTGTCTAGCCTGTGCCTAGCCTGTGTCCAGCCTGTGCCTAGCCTGTGCCTTGCCTGTGCCTAGCCTGTGCCTAGCCTGTGCCTAGCCTGTGCCTAGCTTTGTGCCTAGCCTTGCCTAGCCTGTGCCTAACCTGTGCCTAGCCTGTGCCTAGCTTTTGGCTAGCCTGTGCCCAGCCTGTGCCTAGCCTGTGTCTAGCCTGTGTCTAGCCTGTGTCTAGCCTGTGTCTAGCCTGTGTCTAGCCTGTGTCTAGCCTGCGTGTACTCTGTGTCTTCTCTGTGTCTAGCCTGTGTCTAGCCTGTGTCTAGCCTGTGTCTAGTCTGTGTCTAACCTGTGTCTAGCCTTTGTCTAGCCAGTGTCTAGCCTTTGTCTACCCTGTGCATAGCTAGAGTCTAGTCTGTACCTAGCCAGTGCCTAGCCTGTACCTAGCCAGTGTCTAGCCTGTGCCAAGCCATTGTCTAGCCTGTGCCCAGCCAGTGTCTAGCCTGTGCCCAGCCAGTGTCTAGCCTGTGTCTAGCCTCTGCCTAGCGTGTGCCTAGCCTTTGCCTAGCCTGTGCCTAGCCTGTGCCTAGCCTGTGCCTAACCTGTGCCTAGCCTGTGCCTAGCCTATGCCTAGCTTTTGGCTAGCCTGTGCCCAGCCTGTGTTTAGCCTGTGTCTAGCCTGTGTCAAGCCTGTGTCTAGCCTGTGTCTAACCTGTGTCTAGCCTGTGTCTAGCCTGTGTCTTACCTGTGTCTAGCCTGTGTCTAGCCTGTGTCTAGCCTGTGTCTAGCCTGTGTCTAGCCTGTGTCTAGACAGTGCCTAGCCTGTGCCTAGCTAGTATCTAGCCTTTGTCCAGCCTGTGCATAGCCAGAGTCTAGCCTGTGCCTAGCCAGTGTATAGCCTCTGTCTAGCCTGTGTCTAGTATGTGTCTAGCCTGTGTCTAGCATGTGTCTAGCCTGTGTCTAGCCTGTGTCTAGCCTGTGTCTAGCCTGTGTCTAGCCTGTGTCTAGCCTGTGTCTAGCCTGTGTCTAGCATGTGTCTAGCCTGTTTCTAGCCTGTGTCTAGCCTCTGTCTAGCCTATGTCTAGCCTGTGTCTAGCCTGTGTCTACTCTGTGTCTAGCCTGTGTCTATCCTGTGTCTAGCCTATGTCTAGCCTGTGTTTAACCTGTGTCTAACCTGTGTCTAGCCTGTGTCTAGCCTGTGTCTAGCCTGTGTCTAGCCTGTGTCTAGCCTGTGTCTAGCCTGTGTCTAGCCTGTGCCTAGCCAGTGTATAGCCTCTGTCTAGCCTGTGCCTAGCCTGTGTCTAGCCTGTGCCTAGCCAGTGTATAGCCTCTGTCTAGCCTGTGCCTAGCCTGTGTCTAGCCTGTGCCTAGCCTGTGCCTAGCCTGTGCCTAGCCTGTGTCTAGCCTGTGTCTAGCCTGTGTCTAGCCTGTGTCTAGCCTGTGTCTAGCCTGTGTCTAGCCTGTGTCTAGCCTGTGTCTAGCCTGTGTCTAGCCTGTTCCTAGCCTGTGTCTTACCTGTGTCTAGCCTGTGTCTAGCCTGTGTCTAGCCTGTGTCTAGCCTGTGTCTAGCCTGTGTCTACCCTGTGTCTAGCCTGTGTCTAGCCTGTGTCTAGCCTGTGTCTAGCCTGTGTCTAGCCTGTGTCTAGCCTGTGTCTAGCCTGTGTCTACTCTGTGTCTAGCCTGTGTCTAGCCTATGTCTAGCCTGTGTCTAACCTGTGTCTAGCCTGTGTCTAGCCTGTGTCTAGCCTGTGTCTAGCCTGTGTCTAGCCTGTGTCTAGCCTGTGTCTAGCCTGTGTCTAGCCTGTGTCTAGCCTGTGTCTAGCCTGTGTCTAGCCTGTGTCTAGCCTGTGTCTAGCCTGTGTCTAGCCTGTGTCTAGCATGTGTCTGGCCTATATCTAGCCTGTGTCTAGCCTGTGTCTAGCCTGTGTCTAGCCTGTGTCTAGCCTGTGTCTAGCCTGTGTCTAGCTTGTGTCTAGCCTGTGTCTAGCCTGTGTCTTGCCTGTGTCTTGCCTGTGTCTAGCCTGTGTCTAGCCTGTGTCTAGCCTGTGTCTAGCCTGTGTCTAGCCTGTGTCTAGCCTGTGTCTAGCCTGTGTCAAGCCTGTGTCTAGCCTGTGTCTAGCCTGTCTCTAGCCTGTGTCTAGCATGTGTCTAGCCTGTGTCTAGCCTGTGCCTAGCCTGTACCTAACCTGTGCCTAGCCTGTGCCTTGCCTGTGCCTAGCCTGTGCCTAGCTTCTGGCTAGCCTGTGCCCAGCCTGTGCCTAGCCTGTGTCTAGCCTGTGTCTAGCCTGTGTCTAGCCTGTGTCTAGCCTGTGTCTCAGACAGTGCCTAGCCTGTGCCTAGCCAGTGTCTAGCCTGTGTCTCAGCCTGTGCCTAGCCTGTGCCTAGCCTGTGTCTAGCCTGTGTCTAGCCTGTGTCTGCCTGTGTCTAGCCTGTGTCTAGCATGTGTCTAGCCTGTGTCTAGCCTGTGTCTAGCCTGTGTCTAGCCTGTGTCTAGCCTGTGTCTAGCCTGTGTCTAGCCTGTGTCTAGCCTGTGTCTAGCCTTTGTCTACTCTGTGTCTAGCCTGTGTCTAGCCTATGTCTAGCCTGTGTCTAACCTGTGTATAGCCTGTGTCTAGCCTGTGTCTAGAGTGTGTCTAGCCTGTGTCTAGCCTGTGTCTAGCCTGTGTCTAGCCTGTGTCTTACCTGTGTCTAGCCTGTGTCTAGCCTGTGTCTAGCCTGTGTCTAGCCTGTGTCTAGCCTGTGTCTAGCCTGTGCCTAGCTTGTGCCTAGCCTGTACCTAACCTGTGCCTAGCCTGTGCCTAGCCTGTGCCTAGCTTGTGGCTAGCCGGTGCCCAGCCTGTGTCTAGCCTGTGTCTAACCTGTGTCTAGCCTGTGTCTAGCCTGTGTCTAGCCTGTGCCTAGCCTGTGTCTAGCCAGTGTCTAGCCTGTGTCTAGCCTGTGTCTAGCCTGTGTCTAGCCTGTGTCTAGCCTGTGTCTAGCTTGTGTCTAGCCTGTGTCTAGCCTGTGTCTTGCCTGTGTCTTGCCTGTGTCTAGCCTGTGTCTAGCCTGTGTCTAGCCTGTGTCTAGCCTGTGTTTAGCCTGTGTCTAGCCTGTGTCTAGCCTGTGTCAAGCCTGTGTCTAGCCTGTGTCTAGCCTGTCTCTAGCCTGTGTCTAGCATGTGTCTAGCCTGTGTCTAGCCTGTGCCTAGCCTGTACCTAACCTGTGCCTAGCCTATGCCTAGCCTGTGCCTAGCCTGTGCCTAGCTTCTGGCTAGCCTGTGCCCAGCCTGTGCCTAGCCTGTGTCTAGCCTGTGTCTAGCCTGTGTCTAGCCTGTGTCTAGCCTGTGTCTAGCCTGTGTCTAGCCTGTGTCTAGACAGTGCCTAGCCTGTGCCTAGCCAGTGTCTAGCCTGTGTCTAGCCTGTGTCTAGCCTGTGACTAGCCTGTGTCTAGCCTGTGTCTATCCTGTGTCTAGTCTGTGTCTAACCTGTGTCTAGCCTTTGTCTAGCCAGTGTCTAGCCTTTGTCTACCCTGTGCATAGCTAGAGTCTAGCCTGTACCTAGCCAGTGCCTAGCCTGTACCTAGCCAGTGTCTAGCCTGTGCCAAGCCTGTGCCTAGCGTGTGCCTAGCCTGTGCCTAGCCTGTGCCTAGCCTGTGCCTAGCCTGTGCCTAACCTGTGCCTAGCCTGTGCCTAGCCTATGCCTAGCTTTTGGCTAGCTTGTGCCCAGCCTGTGCCTAGCCTGTGTCTAGCCTGTGTCTAGCCTATGTCTAGCCTGTGTCTAGCCTGTGTCTAGCCTGTGTCTAGACAGTGCCTAGCCTGTGCCTAGCCTGTGCCTAGCCTGTGCCTAGCCTGTGCCTAGCCAGTGTCTAGCCTTTGTCTAGCCTGTGCATAGCCAGAGTCTAGCCTGTGCCTAGCCAGTGTATAGCCTCTGTCTAGCCTGTGTCTAGCCTGTGCCTAGCCTGTGTTTAGCCTGTGTCTAGCCTGTGTCTAGCCTGTGTCTAGCCTGTGTCAAGCCTGTGTCCAGTATGTGTCTAGCCTGTGACTAGCCTGTGTCTAGCCTGTGTCTAGCCTGTATCTAGCCTGTGTCTAGCCTGTGTCTAACCTGTGTCTAGCCTGTGTCTAGCCTGTGTGTAGCAACTGTGTCTAACCTGTGTCTAGCCTGTGTTTAGCCTGTGTTTAGCCTGTGTCTAGCCTGTGTCTAGCCTATGTCTAGCCTGTGTCTAGCCTGTGTCTAGCCTGTGTCTTGCCTGTGTCTAGCCTGTGTCTAGCCTGTGTCTAGCCTGTGTCTAGCCTGCGTCTAGCCTGTGTCTAGCCTGTGTCTAGCCTGTGCCTAGCCTGTGCCTAGCCTGTACCTAACTTGTGCCTAGCCTGCGTCTAGCCTGTATCTAGCCTGTGTCTAGCCTGTGTCTAGCCTGTGTCTAGCCTGTGTCTAGACAGTGCATAGCCTGTGCCTAGCCAGTACCTTGCCTTTGTTTAGCCTGCTCATAGCCAGAGTCTAGCCTGTGCCTAGCCAGTGTATAGCCTCTGTCTAGCCTGTGTCTAGCCTGTGCCTAGCTGTGTCTGGCCTGTGTCTAGCCTGTGTTTATCCTGTGTCTAGCCTCTGCCTAGCGTGTGCCTAGCCTTTGCCTAGCCTGTGCCTAGCCTGTGCCTAGCCTGTGCCTAACCTGTGCCTAGCCTGTGCCTAGCCTATGCCTAGCTTTTGGCTAGCCTGTGCCCAGCCTGTGCCTAGCCTGTGTCTAGCCTGTGTCTAGCCTGTGTCTAGCCTGTGTCTAGCCTGTGTCTAGCCTGTGTCTAGACAGTGCCTAGCCTGTGCCTAGCCAGTGTCTAGCCTTTGTCTAGCCTGTGCATAGCCAGAGTCTAGCCTGTGCCTAGCCAGTGTATAGCCTCTGTCTAGCCTGTGCCTAGCCTGTGCCTAGCCTGTGTTTAGCCTGTGTCTAGCCTGTGTCTAGCCTGTGTCTAGCCTGTGTCTAGCCTGTGTTTAGCCTGTGTCAAGCCTGTGTCTAGCATGTGTCTAGCCTGTGACTAGCCTGTGTCTAGCCTGTGTCTAGCCTGTATCTAGCCTGTGTCTAGCCTGTGTCTAACTTGTGTCTAGCCTGTGTCTAGCCTGTGTCTAGCCTGTGTCTAGCCTGTGTCTAACCTGTGTCTAGCCTGTGTCTAGCCTGTGTTTAGCCTGTGTCTAGCCTGTGTCTAGCCTATGTCTAGCCTGTGTCTAGCCTGTGTCTAGCCTGTGTCTTGCCTGTGTCTAGCCTGTGTCTAGCCTGTGTCTAGCCTGTGTCTAGCCTGCGTCTAGCCTGTGTCTAGCCTGCGTCTAGCCTGTGTCTAGCCTGTGTCTAGCCTGTATCTAGCCTGTGTCTAGCCTGTGTCTAACTTGTGTCTAGCCTGTGTCTAGCCTGTGTCTAGCCTGTGTCTAGCCTGTGTCTAACCTGTGTCTAGCCTGTGTCTAGCCTGTGTTTAGCCTGTGTCTAGCCTGTGTCTAGCCTATGTCTAGCCTGTGTCTAGCCTGTGTCTAGCCTGTGTCTTGCCTGTGTCTAGCCTGTGTCTAGCCTGTATCTAGCCTGTGTCTAGCCTGTGTCTAGCCTGTGTCTAGACAGTGCCTAGCCTGTGCCTAGCCAGTATCTTGCCTTTGTCTAGCCTGTGCATAGCCAGAGTCTAGCCTGTGCCTAGCCAGTGTATAGCCTCTGTCTAGCCTGTGTCTAGCCTGTGCCTAGCATGTGTTTGGCCTGTGTCTAGCCTGTGTCTAGCCTGTGTCTAGCCTGTGTCTAGCCTGTGTCTAGCCTGTGTCTAGCCTGTGTCTAGCCTGTGTCTAGCCTGTGTCTAGCCTGTGTCTAGCCTGTGTCTAGCCTGTGTCTAGCCTGTGTCTAGCCTGTGTCTAGCCTGTGTCTAGCCTGTGTCTTGCCTGTGTCTTGCCTGTGTCTAGCCTGTGTCTAGCCTGTGCCTAGCCTGTGTCCAGCCTGTGCCTAGCCTGTGCCTTGCCTGTGCCTAGCCTGTGCCTAGCCTGTGCCTAGCTTGTGCCTAGCCTTTGCTTAGCCTGTGCCTAGCCTGTGCCTAACCTGTGCCTAGCCTGTGCCTAGCCTGTGCCTAGCTTTTGGCTAGCCTGTGCCCAGCCTGTGCCTAGCCTGTGTCTAGCCTGTGTCTAGCCTGTGTCTAGCCTGTGTCTAGCCTGTGTCTAGCCTGTGTCTAGCCTGTGTCTAGCCTGTGTCTAGCCTGTGTCTAGCCTGTGTCTAGACAGTGCCTAGCCTGTGCCTAGCCAGTGTCTAGCCTTTGTCTAGCCTGTGCATAGCTTCTGTCTAGCCATTGTCTAGCCTGTGCCTAGCCTGTGTTTAGCCTGTGTCTAGCCTGTGTCAAGCCTGTGTCAAGCCTGTCTCTAGCCTATGTCTAGCCTGTGTCTAACCTGTGTCTAACCTGTGTCTAGCCTGTGTCTAGCCTGTGTCTAGCCTGTGTCTAACCTATGTCTAGCCTGTGTCTAGCCTGTGCTTAGCCTGTGTCTAGCCTGTGTCTAGCCTATGTCTAGCCTGTGTCTAGCCTGTGTTTATCCTGTGTCTTGCCTGTGTCAAGCCTGTGTCTAGCCTGTGTCTAGCCTGTGTCCAGCCTGTGTTTAGCCTGTCTGTAGCCTGTGTCTAGCCTGTGTCTAGGATGTGCCTAGCCTCTGCCTAGCCTGTGCCTAGCCTGTACCTAGCCTGTACCTAGCCAGTAACTAGCCAGTGTCTAGCCTGTACCCAGCCAGTGTCTAGCCTGTACCCAGCCAGTGTCTAGCCTGTGTCTAGCCTGTGCCTAGCCAGTGTCTAGCCTGTGCCTAGCGAGTGTCTAGCCTGTGCCTAGCCAGTGTCTAGCCGGTGCCTAGCCAGTGTCTAGCCTGTACCTAGCATATTTGTAGCCTGTGTCTAGCCTGTGCTTAGCCAGTATCTAGTCTGTGCCAAGCCAGTGTCTAGCCTGTGCCTAGCGTGTGCCTAGCCTGTGCCTAGCCTGTGCCTAACCTGTACCTAGCCTGTGCCCAGCCAGTGTCTAGCCTGTGTCTAGCCTGTGCCTAGCCTGTGTCTAGCCTGTGCCCAGCCAGTGTCTAGCCTGTGTCTAGCCTGTGCCTAGCCTGTGCCTTGACTGTGCCGAGCCTGTGCCTAGCGTGTGCCTAGCCTGTGCCTAGCCTGTGCCTAGCCTGTGCCTAACCTGTGCCTAGCCTGTGTGTAGCCTGTGCCTAGCTTGTGGCTAGCCTGTGCCCAGCCTGTGCCTAGCCTGTCTCTAGCCTGGGCCTAGCCTGTGTTTAGCCTGTGTCTAGCCTGTGTCTAGCCTGTGTCTAGCCTGTGTGTAGCATGTGTCTAGCATGTGTCTAGCCTGTGTCTAGCCTGTGTCTAGCCTGTGTCAAGCCTGTGTCTAGCATGTGTCTAGCCTGTGTCTAGCCTGTGTCTAGCCTGTGTCTAGCCTGTGTCTAGCCTGTGTCTAGCCTGTGTCTAGCCTGTGTCTTGCCTGTGTCTTGCCTGTGTCTAGCCTGTGTCTAGCCTGTGCCTAGCCTGTGTCCAGCCTGTGCCTAGCCTGTGCCTTGCCTGTGCCTAGCCTGTGCCTAGCCTGTGCCTAGCCTGTGCCTAGCCTGTGCCTAGCCTGTGCCTAGCTTGTGCCTAGCCTTTGCTTAGCCTGTGCCTAGCCTGTGCCTAACCTGTGCCTAGCCTGTGCCTAGCCTGTGCCTAGCCTGTGCCTAGCTTTTGGCTAGCCTGTGCCCAGCCTGTGCCTAGCCTGTGTCTAGCCTGTGTCTAGCCTGTGTCTAGCCTGTGTCTAGCCTGTGTCTAGCCTGTGTCTAGCCTGTGTCTAGACAGTGCCTAGCCTGTGCCTAGCCAGTGTCTAGTCTTTGTCTAGCCTGTGCATAGCCAGAGTCTAGCCTGTGCCTAGCCAGTGTATAGCTTCTGTCTAGCCATTGTCTAGCCTGTGCCTAGCCTGTGTTTAGCCTTTGTCTAGCCTGTGTCTAGCCTGTGTCAAGCCTGTGTCTAGCCTGTGTCTAGCCTGTGTCTAGCCTGTGTCTAACCTGTGTCTAGCCTGTGTCTAGCCTGTGTCTAGCCTGTGTCTAACCTATGTCTAGCCTGTGTCTAGCCTGTGTCTAGCCTGTGTTTAGCCTGTGTCTAGCCAGTGTCTAGCCTGTGCCTAGCCAGTGTCTAGCCGGTGCCTAGCCAGTGTCTAGCCTGTACCTAGCATATTTGTAGCCTGTGTCTAGCCTGTGCTTAGCCAGTGTCTAGTCTGTGCCAAGCCAGTGTCTAGCGTGTGCCTAGCCAGTGTCTAGCCTGTGTCTAGCCTGTGCCTAGCCTGTGCCTTGCCTGTGCCTAGCCTGTGCCTAGCCTGTGCCTAGCGTGTGCCTAGCCTGTGCCTAGCCTGTGCCTAACCTGTACCTAGCCTGTGCCCAGCCAGTGTCTAGCCTGTGTCTAGCCTGTGCCTAGCCTGTGTCTAGCCTGTGCCCAGCCAGTGTCTAGCCTGTTTCTAGCCTGTGCCTAGCCTGTGCCTTGCCTGTGCCGAGCCTGTGCCTAGCGTGTGCCTAGCCTGTGCCTAGCGTGTGCCTAGCCTGTGCCTAGCCTGTGCCTAGCCTGTGCCTAGCCTGTGCCTAACCTGTGCCTAGCCTGTGTGTAGCCTGTGCCTAGCTTGTGGCTAGCCTGTGCCCAGCCTGTGCCTAGCCTGTGTCTAGCCTGTGCCTAGCCTGTGTTTAGCCTGTGTCTAGCCTGTGTCTAGCCTGTGTCTAGCCTGTGTCTAGCCTGTGTGTAGCATGTGTCTAGCATGTGTCTAGCCTGTGTCTAGCCTGTGTCTAGCCTGTGTCTAGCCTGTGTCAAGCCTGTGTCTAGCATGTGTCTAGCCTGTGTCTAGCCTGTGTCTAGCCTGTGTCTAGCCTGTGTCTAGCCTGTGTCTAGCCTGTGTCTAGCCTGTGTCTAGCCTGTGTCTAGCCTGTGTCTAGCCTGTGTCTAACCTGTGTCTAGCCTGTATCTAGCCTGTGTTTAGCCTGTGTCTAGCCTGTGTCTAGCCTATGTCTAGCCTGTGTCTAGCCTGTGTCTATCCTGTGTCTTGCCTGTGTCAAGCCTGTGTCTAGCCTGTGTCTAGCCTGTGTCTAGCCTGTGTCTAGCCTGTGTCTAGCCTGTGTCTAGCCTGTGCCTAGCCTGTGCCTGGCCTGTGCCTAGCTTGTGCCTAGCCTGCGTCTAGCCTGTATCTAGCCTGTGTCTAGCCTGTGTCTAGACAGTGCCTAGCCTGTGCCTAGCCAGTATCTTGCCTTTGTCTAGCCTGTGCATAGCCAAAGTCTAGCCTGTGCCTAGCCAGTGTATAGCCTCTGTCTAGCCTGTGTCTAGCCTGTGCCTAGCAAGTGTCTGGCCTGTGTCTAGCCTGTGTCTAGCATGTGTCTAACCTGTGTCTAGCCTGTGTCTAGCCTGTGTCTAGGCTGTGTCTAGCCTGTGTCTAGCCTGTGTCAAGCCTGTGTCTAGCATGTGTCTAGCCTGTGTCTAGCCTGTGTCTAGCCTGTGTCTAGCCTGTGTCTAACCTGTGTCTAGCCTGTGTCTAGCCTGTGTCTAGCCTGTGTCTAGCCTGTGTCTAGCCTGTGTCTAGCCTGTGTTTAGCCTGTGTCTAGCCTGTGTCTAGCCTATGTCTAGCCTGTGTCTAGCCTGTGTCTAGCCTGTGTCTAGCCAGTGTCTAACCTGTGTCTAGCCTGTGTCTAGCCTGTGTCTAGCCTGTGTCTAGCCTGTGTCTAGCCTGTGTCTAGCCTGTGTCTAGCCTGTGTCCAGCCTGTGTCTAGCCTGTCTGTAGCCTGTGTCTAGCCTGTGTCTAGCCTGTGTCTAGCCTGTGTCTAGCCTGTGTCTAGCCTGTGTCTAGCCTGTGTCTAGCCTGTGTCTAGCCTGTGTCTAGCCTGTGTCTAGCCTGTGTCTAGCCTGTGTCTAGCCTGTGTCTAGCCTGTGTCTAGCCTGTGTCTAGCCTGTGTCTAGCCTGTGTCTAGCCTGTTTCTAGCCTGTGTCTAGCCTTTGTCTAGCCTGTGTCTAGCCTGTGTCTAGAATGTGCCTAGCCTCTGCCTAGCCTGTGCCTAGCCTGTACCTAGCCAGTGCCTAGCCAGTGCCTAGCCTGTACCTAGCCAGTAACTAGCCAGTGTCTGGCCTGTACCCAGCCAGTGTCTAGCCTGTGTCTAGCCTGTGCCTAGCCAGTGTCTAGCCGGTGCCTAGCCAGTGTCTAGCCTGTACCTAGCCAATTTGTAGCCTGTGTCTAGCCTGTGCTTAGCCAGTGTCTAGTCTGTGCCAAGCCAGTGTCTAGCCTGTGCCTAGCCTGTGCCTAGCGTGTGCCTAGCCTGTTTCTAGCCTGTGCCTAACCTGTACCTAGCCTGTGCCCAGCCAGTGTCTAGCCTGTGTCTAGCCTGTGCCTAGCCTGTGTCTAGCCTGAGCCCAGCCAGTGTCTAGCCTGTGTCTAGCCTGTGCCTAGCCTGTGCCTTGCCTGTGCCGAGCCTGTGCCTAGCGTGTGCCTAGCCTGTGCCTAGCCTGTGCCTAGCTTGTGGCTAGCCTGTGCCCAGCCTGTGCCTAGCCTGTGTCTAGCCTGTGTCTAGCCTGTGCCTAGCCTGTGTTTAGCCTGTGTCTAGCCTGTGTCTAGCCTGTGTCTAGCCTGTGTGTAGCCTGTGTCTAGCATGTGTCTAGCCTGTGTCTAGCCTGTGTCTAGCCTGTGTCTAGCCTGTGTCTAGCCTATGTCTAGCCTGTGTCTTGCCTGTGTCTAGCCTGTGTCTAGCCTGTGTCTAGCCTGTGTCTAGCCTGTGTCTAGCCTGTGTCTAGCCTGTGTCTAGCCTGTGTCTAGCCTGTGTCTAGCCTGTGTCTAACTTGTGTCTAGCCTGTGTCTAGCCTGTGTCTAGTCTGTGCCAAGCTAGTGTCTTGACTGTGTCTAGCCTGTGTCTAGCCTGTGTCTAGCCTGTGTCTAACTTGTGTCTAGCCTGTGTCTAGCCTGTGTCTAGCCTTTGTCTTGACTGTGTCTAGCCTGTGTCTAGCCTGTGTCTAGCCTGTATCTAGCCTTTGTCTAGCCTTTGTCTAGCCTGTGTCTAGCCTGTGTCTAGCATGTGCCTAGCCTCTGCCTAGCCTGTGCCTAGCCTGTACCTAGACTGTACCTAGCCAGTGCCTAGCCTGTACCTAGCCAGTGCCTAGCCTGTACCTAGCCAGTGTCTAGCCTGTGCCTAGCCATTTTCTAGCCTGTACCCAGCCAGTGTCTAGCCTGTGTCTAGCCTGTACCCAGCCAGTGTCTAGCCTGTGCCTAGCCAGTGTCTAGCCTGTGCCTAGCCAGTGTCTAGCCTGTGCCTAGCCAGTGTCTAGCCTGTGCCTAGCCAGTGTCTAGCCTGTACCTAGCCAGTTTGTAGCCTTTGTCTAGCATTTGCCTAGCCAGTTTCTGGCCTGTTCCTAGCCTGTGTCTAGCCTGTACCTAGCCAGTTTCTAGCCTGGGTCTAGCCTGTGCTTAGCCAGTGTCTAGTCTGTGCCAAGCCAGTGTCTAGCCTGTGCCTAGCCAGTGTCTAACCTGTGTATAGCCTGTGCCTTGCCTGTGACTGGCATGTGCATAGCCTGTGCCTAGCCAGTGTCTAGCCTGTGCCTTGCCTGAGACTGGCATGTGCATAGCGTGTTCCGAGCCAGTGTCTAGCCAGTGCCTAGCCTGTGCCTATCCAGTGTCTAGCCTTTGTCTAGCCTGTGCCCAGCCAGTGTCTAGCCTGTGTCTAGCCTGTGCCTAGCCTATGCCTAGCCTGTGCCTAGCCTATGCCTAGCCTGTGCCTAGCCTGTGCCTCGCCTGTGCCTAGCCTTTGCCGAGCCTGTGTCTAGCCTGTGTCTAGCCTGTGGGTAGCCTGTGTCTTGCCTGTGTCTAGCTTGTGTCCAGCCTGTGTCTAGCCTGTGTCTAGCCTGTGTCTAGCCTGTGTCTAGCCTGTGTCTAGCCTGTGTCTAGCCTGTGTCTAGCCTGTGTCTAGCCTGTGCCTAGCCTGTGCCTAGCCTGTGCCTAGCCTGTGCCTAGCTTGTGGCACGCCTGTGCCCAACCTGTGCCTAGCCTGTGTCTAGCCTGTGTCTAGCCTGTGTCTAGCCTGTGCCTTGCCTGAGACTGGCATGTGGATAGCGTGTGCCTAGCCAGTGTCTAGCCAGTGCCTTGCCTGTGCCTAGCCTGTGCCTAGCCAGTGTCTAGCCTTTGTCTAGCCTGTGCATAGCCAGAGTCTAGCCAGTGTATAGCCTCTGTCCAGCCTGTGTCTAGTCTGTATCTTGACGGTGTCTAGCCTGTTTCTAGCCTGTGCCTATCCTGTGTCTAGCCTGTGCCTAGCCTGTACCTAGCCTGTGCCTAGCTTGTGCCTAGCCTGTGTCTAGCCTGTGTCTAGCCTGTGTCTAGCCTGTGCCTAGCCTGTGTCTAGCTTGTGCCTAGCCTGTGTCTAGCCTGTGTCTAGCCTGTGTCTAGACTGTGTCTAGCCTGTGTCTAGCCTGTGTCTAGCCTGTGTCTAGCCTGTGTCTAGCCTGTGTCTAGCCTGTGTCTAGCCTGTGTCTAGCCTGTGTCTAGCTTGTGTCTAGCCTGTGTCTAGCCTGTGTCTAGCCTGTGTCTAGCCTGTGTCTAGCCTGTGTCTAACCTGTGTCTAGCCTGTGTCTAGCTTGTGTCTAACCTCTGTCTAGCCTGTGTCTAGCCTGTGTCTAGCCTGTGTCTAGCCTGTGTCTAGCCTGTGTCTACCCTGTGTCTAGCCTGTGTCTAGCCTGTGTCTAGCCTGTGTCTAGCCTGTGTCTAGCCTGTGTCTAGCCTGTGTCTAGCCTGTGTCTAGCTTGTGTCTAGCCTGTGTCTAGCCTGTGTCTAGCCTGTGTCTAGCCTGTGTCTAGCCTGTGTCTAACCTGTGTCTAGCCTGTGTCTAGCTTGTGTCTAACCTCTGTCTAGCCTGTGTCTAGCCTGTGTCTAGCCTGTGTCTAGCCTGTGTCTAACCTGTGTCTATCCTGTGTTTAGCCTGTGTCTAGCCAGTGCCTAGCCTGTGCCTAGCCAGATTCTAGCCTGTGCCTAGCCAGTGTCTAGCCTTTGTCTAGCATTTGCCTAGCCAGTTTCTAGCCTGTGCCTAGCCTGGTTAGCCTGTGCCTAGCTTGTGGCTAGACTGTGCCCAACCTGTGCCTAGCCTGTGTCTAGCCTGTGTCTAGCCTGTGCCTTGCCTGAGACTGGCATGTGCATAGCGTGTTCCGAGCCAGTGTCTAGCCAGTGCCTAGCCTGTGCCTATCCAGTGTCTAGCCTTTGTCTAGCCTGTGCCCAGCCAGTGTCTAGCCTGTGTCTAGCCTGTGCCTAGCCTATGCCTAGCCTGTGCCTAGCCTATGCCTAGCCTGTGCCTAGCCTGTGCCTCGCCTGTGCCTAGCCTTTGCCGAGCCTGTGTCTAGCCTGTGTCTAGCCTGTGGGTAGCCTGTGTCTTGCCTGTGTCTAGCTTGTGTCCAGCCTGTGTCTAGCCTGTGTCTAGCCTGTGTCTAGCCTGTGTCTAGCCTGTGTCTAGCCTGTGTCTAGCCTGTGTCTAGCCTGTGCCTAGCCTGTGCCTAGCCTGTGCCTAGCCTGTGCCTAGCCTGTGCCTAGCTTGTGGCACGCCTGTGCCCAACCTGTGCCTAGCCTGTGTCTAGCCTGTGTCTAGCCTGTGCCTTGCCTGAGACTGGCATGTGGATAGCGTGTGCCTAGCCAGTGTCTAGCCAGTGCCTTGCCTGTGCCTAGCCTGTGCCTAGCCAGTGTCTAGCCTTTGTCTAGCCTGTGCATAGCCAGAGTCTAGCCAGTGTATAGCCTCTGTCCAGCCTGTGTCTAGTCTGTATCTTGACGGTGTCTAGCCTGTTTCTAGCCTGTGCCTATCCTGTGTCTAGCCTGTGCCTAGCCTGTACCTAGCCTGTGCCTAGCTTGTGCCTAGCCTGTGTCTAGCCTGTGTCTAGCCTGTGTCTAGCCTGTGCCTAGCCTGTGTCTAGCTTGTGCCTAGCCTGTGTCTAGCCTGTGTCTAGCCTGTGTCTAGCCTGTGTCTAGCCTGTGTCTAGCCTGTGTCTAGCCTGTGTCTAGCCTGTGTCTAGCCTGTGTCTAGCCTGTGTCTAGCCTGTGTCTAGCCTGTGTCTAGCCTGTGTCTAGCCTGTGTCTAGCCTGTGTCTAGCCTGTGTCTAGCCTGTGTCTAGCTTGTGTCTAACCTGTGTCTAGCCTGTGTCTAGCTTGTGTCTAACCTCTGTCTAGCCTGTGTCTAGCCTGTGTCTAGCCTGTGTCTAGCCTGTGTCTAGCCTGTGTCTACCCTGTGTCTAGCCTGTGTCTAGCCTGTGCCTAGCTTGTGCCTAGCCTGTGCCTAGCCAGTGTCTAGCCTTTGTCTAGCCTGTGCCCAGCCAGTGCCCAACCTGTGCCTAGCCTGTGTCTAGCCTGTACCTAGCCAGTTTGTAGCCTTTGTCTAGCATTTGCCTAGCCAGTTTCTGGCCTGTTCCTAGCCTGTGTCTAGCCTGTACCCAGCCAGTTTCTAGCCTGGGTCTAGCCTGTGCTTAGCCAGTGTCTAGTCTGTGCCAAGCCAGTGTCTAGCCTGTGCCTAGTCAGTGTCTAACCTGTGTATAGCCTGTGCCTTGCCTGTGACTGGCATGTGCATAGCCTGTGCCTAGCCAGTGTCTAGCCTGTGCCTTGCCTGAGACTGGCATGTGCATAGCGTGTTCCGAGCCAGTGTCTAGCCAGTGCCTAGCCTGTGCCTATCCAGTGTCTAGCCTTTGTCTAGCCTGTGCCCAGCCAGTGTCTAGCCTGTGTCTAGCCTGTGCCTAGCCTATGCCTAGCCTGTGCCTCGCCTGTGCCTAGCCTTTGCCGAGCCTGTGTGTAGCCTGTGGGTAGCCTGTGTCTTGCCTGTGTCTAGCTTGTGTCTAGCCTGTGTCTAGCCTGTGTCTAGCCTGTGTCTAGCCTGTGTCTAGCCTGTGTCTAGCCTGTGTCTAGCCTGTGTCTAGCCTGTGTCTAGCCTGTGTCTAGCCTGTGTCTAACCTGTGTCTAGCCTGTGTCTAGCCTGTGTCTAGCTTGTGTCTAACTTCTGTCTAGCCTGTGTCTAGCCTGTGTCTAGCCTGTGTCTAGCCTGTGTCTAACCTGTGTCTATCCTGTGTTTAGCCTGTGTCTAGCCAGTGCCTAGCCTGTGCCTAGCCAGATTCTAGCCTGTGCCTAGCCAGTGTCTAGCCTGTACCCAGCCAGTGTCTAGCCTTTGTCTAGCATTTGCCTAGCCAGTTTCTAGCCTGTGCCTAGCCTGTGTCTAGCCTGTACCTAGCCAGTTTCTAGCCTGGGTCTAGCCTGTGCTTAGCCAGTGTCTAGTCTGTGCCAAGCCAGTGTCTAGCCTGTGCCTAGCCAGTGTCTAACCTGTGTATAGCCTGTGCCTTGCCTGTGACTGGCATGTGTATAGCCTGTGCCTAGCCAGTGTCTAGCCTGTGCCTTGCCTGAGACTGGCATGTGCATAGCGTGTTCCGAGCCAGTGTCTAGCCAGTGCCTAGCCTGTGCCTAGCCAGTGTCTAGCCTTTGTCTAGCCTGTGCCCAGCCAGTGTCTAGCCTGTGTCTAGCCTGTGCCTAGCCTATGCCTAGCCTGTGCCTAGCCTATGCCTAGCCTGTGCCTAGCCTGTGCCTCGCCTGTGCCTAGCCTTTGCCGAGCCTGTGTCTAGCCTGTGTCTATGTAGCCTGTGTCTTGCCTGTGTCTAGCTTGTGTCTAGCCTGTGTCTAGCCTGTGTCTAGCCTGTGTCTAGCCTGTGTCTAGCCTGTGCCTAGCCTGTGCCTAGCCTGGTTAGCCTGTGCCTAGCTTGTGGCTAGACTGTGCCCAACCTGTGCCTAGCCTGTGTCTAGCCTGTGTCTAGCCTGTGCCTTGCCTGAGACTGGCATGTGGATAGCGTGTGCCTAGCCAGTGTCTAGCCAGTGCCTAGCCTGTGCCTAGCCTGTGCCTAGCCAGTGTCTAGCCTTTGTCTAGCCTGTGCCTAGCCAGAGTCTAGCCAGTGTATAGCCTCTGTCCAGCCTGTGTCTAGTCTGTATCTTGACGGTGTCTAGCCTGTTTCTAGCCTGTGCCTATCCTGTGTCTAGCCTCTGCCTAGCCTGTACCTAGCCTGTGCCTAGCTTGTGCCTAGCCTGTGTCTAGCCTGTGTCTAGCCTGTGCCTAGCCTGTGTCTAGCTTGTGCCTAGCCTGTGTCTAGCCTGTGCCTAGCCTGTGTCTAGCCTGTGCCTAGCCTGTGTCTAGCCTGTGTCTAGCCTGTGTCTAGCCTGTGTCTAGCCTATGTCTAGCCTGTGTCTAGCCTGTGTCTAGCCTGTTTCTAGCCTGTGTCTAGCCTGTGTCTAGCCTGTGTCTAGCCTCTGTCTAGCCTGTGTCTAGCCTGTGTTTAGCCTGTTTCTAGTTTGTGTCTAGCCTGTGCCCAGCCAGTGTCTAGCCTGTGCCCAACCAGTGTCTAGCCTGTGTCTAGCCTGTGCCTAGCCTGTGCCTAGCCTGTGCCTAGCCTGTGCCTAGCCTGTGCCTAGCCTGTGCCTAGCCTGTGCCTAGCCTGTGCCTAGCCTGTGCCTAGCCTGTGTCTAGCCTGTGTCTAGCCTGTGTCTAGCCTGTGTCTAGCCTGTGTCTTGCCTGTGTCTAGCCTGTGTCTAGCCTGTGTCTAGCCTGTGTCTAGCCTGTGTCTAGCCTGTGTCTAGCCTGTGCCTCTAGCACGTGTCTAGCCTGTGTCTAGCTTGTGTCTAACCTGTGTCTAGCCTGTGTCTAGCCTGTGTTAGCCTGTGTCTAGCCTGTGTCTAGCCTGTGTCTAGCCTGTGTCTAGCCTGTGTCTAGCCTGTGTCTAGCCTGTGTCTAGCCTGTGTCTAGCCTGTGTCTAACCTGTGTCTATCCTGTGTCTAGCCTGTGTCTAGCCAGTGCCTAGCCTGTGTCTAGCCAGTGCCTAGCCTGTGTCTAGCCAGTGCCTAGCCTGTGCCTAGCCAGTGTCTAGCCTGTGTCTAGCCTGTGCCTAGCCTGTGTCTAGCCTGTGCCTAGCCTGTGCCTAGCCTGTGCCTAGCCTGTGTCTAGCCTGTGTCTAGCCTGTGTCTAGCCTGTGTCTAGCCTGTGTCTAGCCTGTGTCTTGCCTGTGTCTAGCCTGTGTCTAGCCTGTGTCTAGCCTGTGTCTAGCCTTTGTCTAGCCTGTGTCTAGCCTGTGTCTAGCCTGTGTCTAGCCTGTGTCTAGCCTGTGTCTAGCCTGTGTCTAGCCTGTGTCTAGCCTGTGTCTAGCCTGTGTCTAGCCTGTGTCTAGCCTGTGTCTAACCTGTGTCTAGCCTGTGTCTAGCCTGTGTGTAGCCTGTGTCTAGCCTGTGTCTAGCCTGTGTCTAGCCTGTGTCTAGCCTGTGTCTAGCCTGTGTCTAGCCTGTGTCTAGCCTGTGTCTAGCCTGTGTCTAGCCTGTTTCTTGCCTGTGTCTAGCCTGTGTCTAGCCTGTGTCTAGCCTTTATCTAGCCTGTGTCTACCCTGTGTCTAGCCTGTGTCTAGCCTGTGCCTAGCCTGTGTCTAGCCTGTGCCTAGCCAGTTTCTAGCCTGTGTCTAGCCTGTGCTTAGCCAGTGTCTAGTCTGTGCCAAGCCAGTGTCTAGCGTGTGCCTAGCCAGTGTCTAACCTGTGTATAGCCTGTGCCTTGTCTGTGACTGGCATGTGCATAGCCTGTGCCTAGCCAGTGTCTAGCCTGTGCCTTGCCTGAGACTGGCATGTGCATAGCGTGTTCCGAGCCAGTGTCTAGCCTGTGCCTAGCCTGTGCCTAGCCAGTGTCTAGCCTGTGCCTAGCCTATGCCTAGCTTGTGCCTAGCCTATGCCTAGCCTGTGCCTATCCTGTGCCTCGCCTGTGCCTAGCCTTTGCCGAGCATGTGTCTAGCCTGTGTCTTGCCTGTGTCTAGCTGGTGTCTAGCCTGTGTCTTGCCTGTGTCTAGCTTGTGTCTATTCGTGTCTAGCCTGTGTCTAGCCTTTGTCTAGCAATTGTCTTGCCTGTGCCCAGCCAGTGTCTAGCCTGTGTCTAGTCTGTGCCTAGCCTATGCCTAGCCTGTGCCTAGCCTATGCCTAGCCTGTACCTAGCCTATGCCTAGCCTGTGCCTATCCTGTGCCTCGCCTGTGCCTAGCCTTTGCCTAGCCTGTGCCTAGCCTGTGCCTAGCCTGTGCCTAGCCTGTGCCTAGCCTGTGTCTAGCCTGTGTCTAGCCTGTGTCTAGCCTGTGTCTAGCCTGTGTCTAGCCTGTGTCTTGCCTGTGTCTAGCCTGTGTCTAGCCTGTGTCTAGCCTGTGTCTAGCCTGTGTCTAGCCTGTGTCTAGCCTGTGTCTAGCACGTGTCTAGCCTGTGTCTAGCTTGTGTCTAACCTGTGTCTAGCCTGTGTCTAGCCTGTGTGTAGCCTGTGTCTAGCCTGTGTCTAGCCTGTGTCTAGCTTGTGTCTAACCTGTGTCTAGCCTGTGTCTAGCCTGTGTCTAGCCTGTGTCTAGCCTGTGTCTAACCTGTGTCTATCCTGTGTCTAGCCTGTGTCTAGCCAGTGCCTAGCCTGTGTCTAGCCAGTGCCTAGCCTGTGTCTAGCCAGTGCCTAGCCTGTACCTAGCCAGTGTCTAGCCTGTGCCTAGCCTGTGCCTAGCCTGTGCCTAGCCTGTGCCTAGCCTGTGCCTAGCCTGTGCCTAGCCTGTGTCTAGCCTGTGTCTAGCCTGTGTCTAGCCTGTGTCTAGCCTGTGTCTAGCCTGTGTCTAGCCTGTGTCTTGCCTGTGTCTAGCCTGTGTCTAGCCTGTGTCTAGCCTGTGTCTAGCCTTTATCTAGCCTGTGTCTAGCCTGTGTCTAGCCTGTGTCTAGCCTGTGTAGCCTGTGTCTAGCCTGTGTCTAGCCTGTGTCTAGCCTGTGTCTAGCCTGTGTCTAGCTTGTGTCTAACCTGTGTCTAGCCTGTGTCTAGCCTGTGTCTAGCCTGTGTCTAGCCTGTGTCTAGCCTGTGTCTAGCCTGTGTCTAGCCTGTGTCTAGCCTGTGTCTAGCCTGTGTCTAGCCTGTGTCTAGCCTGTGTATAGCCTGTTTCTTGCCTGTGTCTAGCCTGTGTCTAGCCTGTGTCTAGCCTGTGTCTAGCCTTTATCTAGCCTGTGTCTACCCTGTGTCTAGCCTGTGTCTAGCCTGTGCCTAGCCTGTGTCTAGCCTGTACCTAGCCAGTTTCTAGCCTGTGTCTAGCCTGTGCTTAGCCAGTGTCTAGTCTGTGCCAAGCCAGTGTCTAGCTTGTGCCTAGCCAGTGTCTAACCTGTGTATAGCCTGAGCCTTGTCTGTGACTGGCATGTGCATAGCCTGTGCCTAGCCAGTGTCTAGCCTGTGCCTTGCCTGAGACTGGCATGTGCATAGCGTGTTCCGAGCCAGTGTCTAGCCTGTGCCTAGCCTGTGCCTAGCCAGTGTCTAGCCTGTGCCTAGCCTATGCCTAGCTTGTGCCTAGCCTATGCCTAGCCTGTGCCTATCCTGTGCCTCGCCTGTACCTAGCCTTTGCCGAGCATGTGTCTAGCCTGTGTCTTGCCTGTGTCTAGCTGGTGTCTAGCCTGTGTCTTGCCTGTGTCTAGCTTGTGTCTATTCGTGTCTAGCCTGTGTCTAGCCTTTGTCTAGCAATTGTCTTGCCTGTGCCCAGCCAGTGTCTAGCCTGTGTCTAGCCTGTGCCTAGCCTATGCCTAGCCTGTGCCTAGCCTATGCCTAGCCTGTGCCTAGCCTATGCCTAGCCTGTGCCTATCCTGTGCCTCGCCTGTGCCTAGCCTTTGCCGAGCCTGTGTCTAGCCTGTGTCTAGCCTGTGGGTAGCCTGTGTCTTGCCTGTGTCTAGCTTGTGTCTAGCCTGTGTCTAGCCTGTGTCTAGCCTGTGGGTAGCCTGTGTCTTGCCTGTGTCTAGCTTGTGTCTAGCCTGTGTCTAGCCTGTGTCTAGCCTGTGTCTAGCCTGTGTCTAACCTGTGTCTAGCCTGTGTCTAGCCAGTGCCTAGCCAGTGTTTAGCCTTTGCCTATCCAGTGTCTAGCCTGTGTCTAGCCTCTGTCTAGCCTGTGTCTAGCCTGTGTCTAGCCTGTGCCTTGCCTGAGACTGGCATGCGGATAGCGTGTGCCTACCCAGTGTCTAGCATGTGCCTAGCCTGCGCCTAGCCTGTGCCCAGCCAGTGTCTAGCATGTGTCTAGCATGTGCCTAGCCTGTGCCTAGCCTGTGTCTAGCCTGTGTCTAGCCTGTGTCTAGCCAGTGTCTAGCCTGTGCCTAGCCTGTGCCTAGCATGTGCCCAGCCAGTGTCTAGCATGTGTCTAGCCTGTGCCTAGCCTGTGCCTGGCCTGTGCCTAGCCTGTGCCTAGCCTGTGCCTAGCCTGTGCCTAGCCTGTGCCTAGCCTGTGCCTAGCCTGTGCCTAGCCTGTGCCTAGCCTGTGCCTAGCCTGTGTCTAGCCTGTGTCTAGCCTGTGCATAGCGTGTTCCGAGCCAGTGTCTAGCCAGTGCCTAGCCTGTGCCTAGCCAGTGTCTAGCCTTTGTCTAGCCAGTGTCTAGCATGTGCCTAGCCTGTGCCTAGCCTGTGCCCAGCCAGTGTCTAGCCTGTGCCCAGCCAGTGTCTAGCATGTATCTAGCATGTGCCTAGCCTGTGCCTAGCCTGTGCCTAGCCTGTGCCTAGCCTGTGCCTAGCCTGTGCCTAGCCTGTGCCTAGCCTGTGCCTAGCCTGTGTCTAGCCTGTGTCTAGCCTGTGTCTAGCCTGTGTCTAGCCTGTGTCTAGCCTGTGTCTAGCCTGTGCCTAGCCTGTGCCTAGCCTGTTCCTAGCCTGTGCCTAGCCTGTGCCTAGCCTGTGCCTAGCCTGTGCCTAGCCTGTGCCTAGCCTGTGCCTAGCCTGTGCCTAGCCTGTGCCTAGCCTGTGCCTAGCCTGTGCCTAGCCTGTGCCTAGCTTGTGGCTAGCCTGTGCCCAACCTGTGTCTAGCCAGTGTCTAGCCAGTGCCTAGCCTGTGCCTAGCCTGTGCCTAGCCAGTGTCTAGCCTTTGTCTAGCCTGTGCATAGCCAGAGTCTAGCCAGTGTATAGCCAGTGTCTAGCCTGTGTCTAGTCTGTATCTTGACGGTGTCTAGCCTGTGTCTAGCCTGTGCCTAGCCTATGCCTAGCCTGTGCCTAGCCTGTGTCTATCCTGTGTCTAGCCTATGTCTAGCCTGTGTCTAGCCTGTGTCTAGCCTGTGTCTAGCCTGTGTCTAGCCTGTGTCTAGCCAGTGCCTAGCCTGTGCCTAGCCTGTGCCTAGCCTGTGCCTAGCCAGTGTCTAGCCTTTGTCTAGCCTGTGCATAGCCAGAGTCTAGCCAGTGTATAGCCTATGTCTAGCCTGTGTCTAGTCTGTATCTTGACGGTGTCTAGCCTGTGTCTAGTCTGTATCTTGACGGTGTCTAGCCTGTGTCTAGCCTGTGCCTAGCCTATGCCTAGCCTGTGCCTAGCCTGTGTCTATCCTGTGTCTAGCCTGTGCCTAGCCTGTGTCTATCCTATGTCTAGCCTATGTCTAGCCTATGTCTAGCCTGTGTCTAGCCTGTGTCTAGCCTGTGTCTAGCCTGTGCCTAGCCTATGCCTAGCCTGTGCCTAGCCTGTGACTATCCTGTGCCTAGCCTGTGCCCAGCCAGTGTCAAGCATGTGCCCAGCCAGTGTCTAGCATGTGTCTAGCATGTGCCTAGCCTGTGCCTAGCCTGTGCCTAGCCTGTGCCTAGCCTGTGCCTAGCCTGTGCCTAGCCTGTGCCTAGCCTGTGCCTAGCCTGTGCCTAGCCTGTGCCTAGCCTGTGCCTAGCCTGTGCCTAGCCTGTGCCTAGCCTGTGTCTAGCCTGTGTCTAGCCAGTGTCTAGCCTGTGTCTAGGCTGTGCCCAACCTGTGCCTAGCCAGTGTCTAGCCAGTGCCTAGCCTGTGCCTAGCCTGTGCCTAGCCTGTGCCTAGCCAGTGTCTAGCCTTTGTCTATCCTGTGCATAGCCAGAGTCTAGCCAGTGTATAGCCTATGTCTAGCCTGTGTCTAGTCTGTATCTTGACGGTGTCTAGCCTGTGTCTAGCCTGTGCCTATCCTATGCCTCGCCTGTGCCTAGCCTTTGCCGAGCCTGTGTCTAGCCTGTGTCTAGCCTGTGTCTAGCCTGTGGGTAGCCTGTGTCTAGCTTGTGTCTAGCCTGTGTCTAGCCTGTGTCTAGCCTGTGTCTAGCCTGTGTCTAGCC
Source organism: Zaprionus indianus (assembly GCA_018904595.1). NCBI lineage: Eukaryota > Metazoa > Arthropoda > Insecta > Diptera > Drosophilidae > Zaprionus > Zaprionus indianus. Next base: position 35,014 of record JAEIHA010000908.1, on the reverse strand, counting down.
TGTGCCTAACCTGTGTCTAGCCTGTGTCTAGCCTGTGTCTATCCTGTGTCTAGCCTGTGTCTATCCTGTGTCTAGCCTATGTCTAGCCTGTGTCTAGCCTGTGTCTAGCCTGTGTCTAGCCTGTGTCTAGCCTGTGTCTAGCCTCTTTCTAGCCTGTGTCTAGCCTGTATCTAGCCTGTGTCTAGCCTGTGTCTAGCCTGTGTCTAGCCTGTGCCTTGCCTGAGACTGGCATGCGGATAGCGTGTGCCTACCCAGTGTCTAGCCAATGCTTAGCCTGTGCCTAGCCTGTGCCTAGCCAATGTCTAGCCTTTGTCTAGCCTCTGCATAGCCAGAGTCTAGTCAGTGTATAGCCTCTGTCTAGCCTGTGTCTAGTCTGTGTCTTGATGGTGTTTAGCCTGTGCCTAGCCTGTGCCTAGCCTGTGTCTAGCCTGTGTCTAGCCAGTGTCTAGCCTGTGTCTTGCCTGTGTCTAGCCTGTGTCTAGCTTGTGTCTAACCTGTGTCTAGCCTGTGTCTAGCCTGTGTCTAGCCTGTGTCTAGCCTGTGTCTAACCTGTGTCTATCCTGTGTCTAGCCTGTGTCTAGCCAGTGCCTAGCCTGTACCTAGCCAGTGCCTAGCCAGTGCCTAGCCTGTACCTAGCCATTGCCTAGCCTGTACCTAGCCAGTGGCTAGCCTGTACCTAGCCAGTGGCTAGCCTGTACCCAGCCAGTGTCTAGCCTTTGTCTAGCATTTGCCTAGCCAGTTTCTAGCCTGTGCCTAGCCTGTGTCTATCCTGTACCTAGCCAGTTTCTAGCCTGTGTCTAGCCTGTGCTTAGCCAGTGTCTAGTCTGTGCCAAGCCAGTGTCTAGCCTGTGCCTAGCCAGTCTCTAACCTGTGTATAGCCTGTGCCTTGCCTGTGACTGGCACGTGCATAGCCTGTGCCTAGCCAGTGTCTAGCCTGTGCCTTGCCTGAGACTGGCATGTGCATAGCGTGTTCCGAGCCAGTGTCTAGCCAGTGCCTAGCCTGTGCCTAGCCAGTGTCTAGCCTTTGTCTAGCCATTGTCTAGCCTGTGCCCAGCCAGTGTCTAGCCTGTGTCTAGCCTGTGCCTAGCCTATGCATAGCCTGTGCCTAGCCTGTGCCTAGCCTATGCCTAGCCTGTGCCTAGCCTATGCCTAGCCTCTGCCAAGCCTGTGCCTCGCCTGTGCCTAGCCTGTGCCGAGCCTGTGTCTAGCCTGGGGGTAGCCTGTGTCTTGCCTGTGTCTAGCTTGTGTCTAGCCTGTGTCTAGCCTGTGTCTAGCCTGTGTCTAGCCTGTGTCTAGCCTGTGTCTAGCCTGTGTCTAGCCTGTGCCTAGCCTGTGCCTAGTCTGTGCCTAGCCTCTGCCTAGCTTGTGGCTAGCCTGTGCCCTACCTGTGCCTAGCCTGTGTCTAGCCTGTGTCTAGCCTGTGCCTTGCCTGAGACTGGCATGTGGATAGCGTGTGCCTAGCCAGTGTCTAGCCAGTGCCTAGCCTGTGCCTAGCCTGTGCCTAGCCAGTGTCTAGCCTTTGTTCAGCCTGTGCATAGCCAGAGTCTAGCCAGTGTATAGCCTCTGTCTAGCCTGTGTCTAGTCTGTATCTTGACGGTGTCTAGCCTCTTTCTAGCCTGTGCCTATCCTGTGCCTAGCCTGTGCCTAGGCTGTGCCTAGCCTGTGCCTTGCTTGTGCCTAGCCTGTGTCTAGCCTGTGTCTAGCCTGTGCCTAGCCTGTGTCTAGCTTATGCCTAGCCTGTGTCTAGCCTGTGCCTAGCCTGTGCCTAGCCTGTGCCTAGCCTGTGCCTAGCCTGTGCCTAGCCTGTGCCTAGCCTGTGCCTAGCCTGTGCCTAGCCTGTGCCTAGCCTGTGCCTTGCCTGTGTCTAGCCTGTGTCTAGCATGTGTCTAGCCTGTGTCTAGCCTGTGTCTAGCCTGTGTCTTGCCTGTGTCTAGCCTGTGTCTAGCCTGTGTCTAGCCTGTGCCTATCCTGTGCCTAGCCTGTGCCTAGGCTGTGCCTAGCCTGTGCCTTGCTTGTGCCTAGCCTGTGTCTAGCCTGTGTCTAGCCTGTGCCTAGCCTGTGTCTAGCTTATGCCTAGCCTGTGTCTAGCCTGTGCCTAGCCTGTGCCTAGCCTGTGCCTAGCCTGTGCCTAGCCTGTGCCTAGCCTGTGCCTAGCCTGTGCCTAGCCTGTGCCTAGCCTGTGCCTAGCCTGTGCCTAGCCTGTGCCTAGCCTGTGCCTAGCCTGTGCCTAGCCTGTGCCTTGCCTGTGTCTAGCATTTGCCTAGCCAGTTTCTAGCCTGTGCCTAGCCTGTGTCTAGCCTGTACCTAGCCAGTTTCTAGCCTGTGTCTAGCCTGTGCTTAGCCAGTGTCTAGTCTGTGCCAAGCCAGTGTCTAGCGTGTGCCTAGCCAGTGTCTAACCTGTGTATAGCCTGTGCCTTGTCTGTGACTGGCATGTGCAAAGCCTGTGCCTAGCCAGTGTCTAGCCTGTGCCTTGCCTGAGGCTGGCATGTGCATAGCGTGTTCCGAGCCAGTGTCTAGCCTGTGCCTAGCCTGTGCCTAGCCAGTGTCTAGCCTTTGTCTAGCCATTGTCTAGCCTGTGCCCAGCCAGTGTCTAGCCTGTGTCTAGCCTGTGCCTAGCCTATGCCTAGCCTTTGCCTAGCCTATGCCTAGCCTGTGCCTATCCTGTGCCTCGCCTGTGCTTAGCCTTTGCCGAGCCTGTGTCTAGCCTGTGTCTAGCCTGTGTCTAGCCTGTGTCTAGCCTGTGGGTAGCCTGTGTCTTGCCTGTGTCTAGCTTGTGTCTAGCCTGTGTCTAGCCTGTGTCTAGCCTGTGTCTAGCCTGTGTCTAGCCTGTGTCTAGCCTGTGTCTAGCCTGTGCCTAGCCTGTGCCTAGCCTGTGCCTAGCCTGTGCCTAGCCTGTGCCTAGCTTGTGGCTAGCCTGTGCCCAACCTGTGCCTAGCCTGTGTCTAGCCTGTGTCTAGCCTGTGCCTTGCCTGAGACTGGCATGTGGATAGCGTGTGCCTAGCCAGTGTCTAGCCAGTGCCTAGCCTGTGCCTAACCTGTGCCTAGCCAGTGTCTAGCCAGTGTATAGCCTATGTCTAGCCTGTGTCTAGTCTGTATCTTGACGGTGTCTAGCCTGTGCCTATCCTGTACCTAGCCTGTGCCTAGCCTGTGCCTAGCCTGTGCCTAGCTTGTGCCTAGCCTGTGTCTAGCCTGTGTCTAGCCTGTGGCTAGCCTGTGTCTAGCTTGTGCCTAGCCTGTGTCTAGCCTGTGTCTAGCCAGTGTCTAGCCTGTGTCTAGCCTGTGTCTAGCCTGTGCCCAACATGTGTCTAGCCTGTGTCTAGCTCGTGTCTAGCCTGTGTCTAGCCTGTGTCTAGCCTGTGTCTAGCCTGTGTCTAGCCTATATCTAGCCTGTGTCTAGCCAGTGTCTAACCTGTGTCTAGCCTGTGTCTAGCCTGTGTCTAGCCTCTGTCTAGCCTGTGTCTAGCCTGTGTCTAGCCTCTGTCTAGCCTGTGTCTAGCCTGTGTCTAGCCTGTGTCTAGCCTGTGTCTAGCCTGTGTCTAGCCTGTGTCTAGCCTGTGTCTAGCCTGTGTCTAGCCTGTGCCTTGCCTGAGACTGGCATGCGGATAGCGTGTGCCTACCCAGTGTCTAGCATGTGTCTATCCAGCGCCCAGCCTGTGCCCAGCCAGTGTCTAGCATGTGTCTAGCATGTGCCTAGCCTATGCCTAGCCTGTGTCTAGCCTGTGTCTAGCCTGTGTCTAGCCTGTGTCTAGCCTTTGTCTAGTCAGTGTCTGGCATGTGCCTAGCCTGTGCCTAGCATGTGCCCAGCCAGTGTCTAGCATGTGTAGCATGTGCCTAGCCTGTGCCTAGCCTGTGCCTAGCCTGTGCCTAGCCTGTGCCTAGCCTGTGCCTAGCCTGTGCCTAGCCTGTGCCTAGCCTGTGCCTAGCCTGTGCCTAGCCTGTGCCTAGCCTGTGCCTAGCCTGTGCCTAGCCTGTGCCTAGCCTGTGCCTAGCCTGTGCCTAGCCTGTGCCTAGCCTGTGCCTAGCCTGTGCCTAGCCTGTGCCTAGCCTGTGCCTAGCCTGTGCCTAGCCCGTACCTAGCCAGTCTCAAGCCTGTGTCTAGCCATTTTCTAGCCCTACCCAGCCAGTGACTAGCCTGTGTCTAGCCTGTGTCTAGCCTGTGTCTAGCCTGTGTCTAGCCTGTGCCTAGCCTGTGCCTAGCCAGTGTCTAGCCTGTACCTATCCAGTGTCTAGCCTATGCATAGAAAGTATCTAGCCCGCACATAGTCAGTGTATAGCCTGTGCCTAGCCAGTGTCTAGCCTGTACCTATCCAGTGTCTAGCCCATGCATAGAAAGTGTCTAGCCTGTGCCTAGTCAGTGTCTAGCCTGTGCCTAGCCAGTGTCTAGCCTGTGCCTATCCAGTGTCTAGCCTGTGCCTAGCCAGTGTCTAGCCTGTGCCTAGCCAGTGTCTAGCCTATGCCTAGCCTGTGTCTAGCCTGTGTCTAGCCTGTGTCTAGCCTTTGTCTAGTCAGTGTCTGGCATGTGCCTAGCCTGTGCCTAGCATGTGCCCAGCCAGTGTCTAGCATGTGTAGCATGTGCCTAGCCTGTGCCTAGCCTGTGCCTAGCCTGTGCCTAGCCTGTGCCTAGCCTGTGCCTAGCCTGTGCCTAGCCTGTGCCTAGCCTGTGCCTAGCCTGTGCCTGTGCCTGTGCCTAGCCTGTGCCTAGCCTGTGCCTAGCCTGTGCCTAGGCCTGTGCCTAGCCTGTGCCTAGCCTGTGCCTAGCCTGTGTCTAGCCTGTGCCTAGCCCAGCCCTAGCCTGTGCCTAGCCTGTGCCTAGCCAGTGCCTAGCCTGTGCCTAGCCTGTGCCTAGCCTGTGCCTAGCCTGTGCCTAGGCCTGTGTCTAGCCTGTGCCTAGCCAGTGTCTAGCAACTAGCCTGTGCCTAGCCTGTGCCTAGCCTGTGCCTAGCCTGTGCCTAGCCTGTGCCTGTGCCTAGCCTGTGCCTAGCCTGTGTCTAGCCTGTGCCTAGCCTGTGTCTCCGAGCCTGTGTCTAGCCAGTGCCTAGCCTGTGCCTGTGCCAGTGTCTAGCCTTTGTCTAGCCAGTGTCTAGCATGTGCCTAGCCTGTGCCTAGCCTGTGCCCAGCCAGTGTGTCTAGCCTGTGCTGCCAGCCAGTGTCTAGCATGTGTCTAGCATGTGACTAGCCTGTGCCTAGCCTGTGCCTAGCCTGTGCCTAGCCTGTGCATAGCCTGTGCCTAGCCTAGCCTGTGCCTAGCCTGTGCCTAGCCTGTGCCTAGCCTGTGCCTAGCCTGTGCCTAGCCTGTGCCTAGCCTGTGCCTAGCCTGTGCCTGCCGCCTGTGCCTAGCCTGCCCAGCCTGTGCCTAGCCTGTGCCTAGCCTGTGCCTAGCCTGTGCCTAGCCTGTGCCTAGCCTGTGCCTAGCCTGTGCCTAGCCTGTGTCTAGCCTGTGTCTAGCCTGTGTCTAGCCTGTGTCTAGCCTTTGCCTAGCTTGTGGCTAGCCTGTGCCCAACCTGTGCCTAGCCAGTGTCTAGCCAGTGCCTAGCCTGTCTAGCCTGTGCCTAGCCTGTGCCTAGCCAGTGTCTAGCCTTTGTCTAGCCTGTGCATAGCTAGAGTCTAGCCAGTGTATAGCCTATGTCTAGCCTGTGTCTAGTCTGTATCTTGACGGTGTCTAGCCTGTGCCTATCCTGTACCTAGCCTGTGCCTAGCCTGTGCCTAGCCTGTGCCTAGCTTGTGCCTAGCCTGTGTCTAGCCTGTGTCTAGCCTGTGCCTAGCCTGTGTCTAGCTTGTGCCTAGCCTGTGACTAGCCTGTGTCTAGCCAGTGTCTAGCCTTTGTCTAGCCTGTGTCTAGCCTGTGCCCAACATGTGTCTAGCCTGTTTCTAGCTCGTGTCTAGCCAGTGTATAGCCTGTGTCTAGCCTGTGTCTAGCCTGTGTCTAGCCTATATCTAGCCTGTGTCTAGCCAGTGTCTAGCCTGTGTCTAGCCTGTGTCTAGCCTGTGTCTAGCCTCTGTCTAGCCTGTGTCTAGCCTGTGTCTAGCCTCTGTCTAGCCTGTGTCTAGCCTGTGCCTGTGTCTAGCCTGTGTCTAGCCTGTGTCTAGCCTGTGTCTAGCCTGTGTCTAGCCTGTGTCTAGCCTGTGTCTAGCCTGTGCCTTGCCTGAGACTGGCATGCGGATAGCGTGTGCCTACCCAGTGTCTAGCATGTGTCTATCCAGCGCCTAGCCTGTGCCCAGCCAGTGTCTAGCATGTGTCTAGCATGTGCCTAGCCTATGCCTAGCCTGTGTCTAGCCTGTGTCTAGCCTGTGTCTAGCCTGTGTCTGGCATTGTCTAGCCAGTGTCTGGCATGTGCCTAGCCTGTGCCTAGCGTGTGCCCAGCCAGTGTCTAGCATGTGTCTAGCCTGTGCCTAGCCTGTGCCTAGCCTGTGCCTAGCCTGTGCCTAGCCTGTGCCTAGCCTGTGCCTAGCCTGTGCCTAGCCTGTGCCTAGCCTGTGCCTAGCCTGTGCCTAGCCTGTGTCTAGCCTGTGCATAGCGTGTTCCGAGCCAGTGTCTAGCCAGTGCCTAGCCTGTGCCTAGCCAGTGTCTAGCCTTTGTCTAGCCAGTGTCTAGCATGTGCCTAGCCTGTGCCTAGCCTGTGCCCAGCCTGTGCCTAGCCTGTGCCTAGCCTGTGCCTAGCCTGTGCATAGCCTGTGCCTAGCCTGTGCCTAGCCTGTGCCTAGCCTGTGCCTAGCCTGTGCCTAGCCTGTGCCTAGCCTGTGCCTAGCCTGTGCCTAGCCTGTGCCTAGCCTGTGCCTAGCCTGTGCCTAGCCTGTGCCTAGCCTGTGCCTAGCCTGTGCCTAGCCTGTGCCTAGCCTGTGCCTAGCCTGTGCCTAGCCTGTGTCTAGCCTGTGCCTAGCCTGTGTCTAGCCTGTGTCTAGCCTGTGTCTAGCCTGTGCCTAGCTTGTGGCTAGCCTGTGCCCAACCTGTGCCTAGCCAGTGTCTAGCCAGTGCCTAGCCTGTGCCTAGCCTTTCCTAGCCAGTGTCTAGCCTTTGTCTAGCCTGTGCATAGCCAGAGTCTAGCCAGTGTATAGCCTATGTCTAGCCTGTGTCTAGTCTGTATCTTGACGGTGTCTAGCCTGTGTCTAGCCTGTGCCTAGCCTATGCCTAGCCTGTGCCTAGCCTGTGTCTATCCTGTGTCTAGCCTATGTCTAGCCTGTGTCTAGATTGTGTCTAGCCTGTGTCTAGCCTGTGCATAGCCAGAGTCTAGCCAGTGTATAGCCTATGTCTAGCCTGTGTCTAGTCTGTATCTTGACAGTGTCTAGCCTGTGTCTAGCCTGTGCCTAGCCTATGCCTAGCCTGTGCCTAGCCTGTGTCTAGCCTGTGCCTAGCCTATGCCTAGCCTGTGCCTAGCCTGTGTCTATCCTGTGCCTAGCCTGTGCCTAGCCTGTGCCCAGCCAGTGTCTAGCATGTATCTAGCATGTGCCTAGCCTGTGCCTAGCCTGTGCCTAGCCTGTGCCTAGCCTCTGCCTAGCCTGTGTCTAGCCTGTGTCTAGCCAGTGTCTAGCCTGTGTCTAACCTGTGTCTAGCCTATGCATAGCCAGAGTCTAGCCAGTGTATAGCCAATGTCTAGCCTGTGTCTAGTCTGTATCTTGACGGTGTCTAGCCTGTGTCTAGCCTTTGCCTAGCCTATGCCTAGCCTGTGCCTAGCCTGTGTCTATCCTGTGTCTAGCCTGTGCCTAGCCTGTGTCTATCCTGTGTCTAGCCTATATCTAGCCTGTGTCTAGCCTGTGTCTAGCCTGTGTCTAGCCTGTGCCTAGCCTATGCCTAGCCTGTGCCTAGCCTGTGTCTATCCTGTGCCTAGCCTGTGCCTAGCATGTATCTAGCATGTGCCTAGCCTGTGCCTAGCCTGTGCCTAGCCTGTGCCTAGCCTGTGCCTAGCCTGTGCCTAGCCTGTGCCTAGCCTGTGCCTAGCCTGTGCCTAGCCTGTGCCTAGCCTGTGCCTAGCCTGTGCCTAGCCTGTGCCTAGCCTGTGCCTAGCCTGTGCCTAGCCTGTGCCTAGCCTGTGCCTGCTCCTGGCCTAGCCTGTGCCTAGCCTGTGCCTAGCCTGTGTCTAGCCTGTGTCTGGCCAGTGTCTAGCCAGTGTCTAGCCAGTGCCTAGCCTGTGCCTAGCCTGTGCCTAGCCTGTGCCTAGCCTGTGCCTAGCCTGTGCCTAGCCTGTGCCTAGCCTGTGCCTAGCCTGTGCCTAGCCAGTGTCTAGCCTTTGTCTATCCTGTGCATAGCCAGAGTCTAGCCAGTGTATAGCCTATGTCTAGCCTGTGTCTAGTCTGTATCTTGACGGTGTCTAGCCTGTGTCTAGCCTGTGCCTATCCTATGCCTCGCCTGTGCCTAGCCTTTGCCGAGCCTGTGTCTAGCTTGTGTCTAGCCTGTGGGTAGCCTGTGTCTAGCTTGTGTCTAGCCTGTGTCTAGCCTGTGTCTAGCCTGTGTCTAGCCTGTGTCTAGCCTGTGTCTAGCCTGTGCCTAGCCTGTGCCTAGCCTGTGCCTAGCCTTTCCTAGCCAGTGTCTAGCCTTTGTCTATCCTGTGCATAGCCAGAGTCTAGCCAGTGTATAGCCTATGTCTAGCCTGTGTCTAGTCTGTATCTTGACGGTGTCTAGCCTGTGTCTAGCCTGTGCCTATCCTATGCCTCGCCTGTGCCTAGCCTTTGCCGAGCCTGTGTCTAGCCTGTGTCTAGCCTGTGGGTAGCCTGTGTCTAGTTTGTGTCTAGCCTGTGTCTAGCCTGTGTCTAGCCTGTGTCTAGCCTGTGTCTAGCCTGTGTCTAGCCGGTGCCCAATCTGTGTCTAGCCTGTGTCTAGCCTGTGTCTAGCCTGTGTCTAGCCTGTGTCTATCCTATGTATAGCCTATGCCTAGCCTGTGTCTAGCCTGTGTCTAGCCTGTATCTAGCCTGTGTCTAGCCTGTGTCTAGCCTGTGTCTAGCCTCTGTCTAGCCTGTGTCTAGCCTGTGTCTAGCCTGTGTCTAGCCTGTGTCTAGCCTGTGTCTAGCCTGTGTTTAGCCTGTGCCTTGCCTGAGACTGGCATGCGGATAGCGTGTGCCTACCCAGTGTCTAGCCAATGCTTAGCCTGTGCCTAGCCTGTGCCTAGCCAATGTCTAGCCTTTGTCTAGCCTCTGCATAGCCAGAGTCTAGTCAGTGTATAGCCTCTGTCTAGCCTGTGTCTAGTCTGTGTCTTGAAGGTGTTTAGCCTGTACCTAGCCTGTGCCTAGCCTGTGTCTAGCCTGTGTCTAGCCAGTGTCTAGCCTGTGTCTTGCCTGTGTCTAGCCTGTGTCTAGCCTGTGTCTAGCCTGTGTCTAACCTGTGTCTGGCCTGTGTCTAGCCTGTGTCTAGCCTGTGTCTAGCCTGTGTCTAACCAGTGTCTAGCCTGTACCCAGCCAGTGTCTAGCCTTTGTCTAGCATTTGCCTAGCCTGTACCTAGCCAGTGGCTAGCCTGTACCTAGCCAGTGTCTAGCCTGTGCCTAGCCAGTGTCTAGCCTGTACCCAGCCAGTGTCTAGCCTTTGTCTAGCATTTGCCTAGCCAGTTTCTAGCCTGTGCCTAGCCTGTGTCTATCCTGTACCTAGCCAGTTTCTAGCCTGTGTCTAGCCTGTGCTTAGCCAGTGTCTAGTCTGTGCCAAGCCAGTGTCTAGCCTGTGCCTAGCCAGTCTCTAACCTGTGTATAGCCTGTGCCTTGCCTGTGACTGGCACGTGCATAGCCTGTGCCTAGCCAGTGTCTAGCCTGTGCCTTGCCTGAGACTGGCATGTGCATAGCGTGTTCCGAGCCAGTGTCTAGCCAGTGCCTAGCCTGTGCCTAGCCAGTGTCTAGCCTTTGTCTAGCCATTGTCTAGCCTGTGCCCAGCCAGTGTCTAGCCTGTGTCTAGCCTGTGCCTAGCCTATGCATAGCCTGTGCCTAGCCTGTGCCTAGCCTATGCCTAGCCTGTGCCTAGCCTATGCCTAGCCTCTGCCAAGCCTGTGCCTCGCCTGTGCCTAGCCTGTGCCGAGCCTGTGTCTAGCCTGGGGGTAGCCTGTGTCTTGCTTGTGTCTAGCTTGTGTCTAGCCTGTGTCTAGCCTGTGTCTAGCCTGTGTCTAGCCTGTGTCTAGCCTGTGTCTAGCCTGTGTCTAGCCTGTGCCTAGCCTGTGCCTAGCCTGTGCCTAGCCTCTGCCTAGCTTGTGGCTAGCCTGTGCCCAACCTGTGCCTAGCCTGTGTCTAGCCTGTGCCTTGCCTGAGACTGGCATGTGCATAGCCTGTGCCTAGCCAGTGTCTAGCCTGTGCCTTGCCTGAGACTGGCATGTGCATAGCGTGTTCCGAGCCAGTGTCTAGCCTGTGCCTAGCCAGTGTCTAGCCTGTACCCAGCCAGTGTCTAGCCTTTGTCTAGCATTTGCCTAGCCAGTTTCTAGCCTGTGCCTAGCCTGCGCCTAGCCTGTGCCTAGCCTGTGCCTAGCCAGTGTCTAGCCTTTGTCTATCCTGTGCATAGCCAGAGTCTAGCCAGTGTATAGCCTATGTCTAGCCTGTGTCTAGTCTGTATCTTGACGGTGTCTAGCCTGTGTCTAGCCTGTGCCTATCTTATGCCTCGCCTGTGCCTAGCCTTTGCCGAGCCTGTGTCTAGCTTGTGTCTAGCCTGTGGGTAGCCTGTGTCTAGCTTGTGTCTAGCCTGTGTCTAGCCTGTGTCTAGCCTGTGTCTAGCCTGTGTCTAGCCTGTGCCTAGCCTGTGCCTAGCTTGTGCCTAGCCTTTCCTAGCCAGTGTCTAGCCTTTGTCTATCCTGTGCATAGCCAGAGTCTAGCCAGTGTATAGCCTATGTCTAGCCTGTGTCTAGTCTGTATCTTGACGGTGTCTAGCCTGTGTCTAGCCTGTGCCTAGCCTATGCCTAGCCTGTGCCTAGCCTGTGTCTATCCTGTGTCTAGCCTATGTCTAGCCTATGTCTAGCCTGTGTCTAGCCTGTGTCTAGCCTGTGTCTAGCCTGTGTCTAGCCTGTGTCTAGCCTGTGTCTAGCCTGTGCATAGCCAGAGTCTAGCCAGTGTATAGCCTATGTCTAGCCTGTGTCTAGTCTGTATCTTGACAGTGTCTAGCCTGTGTCTAGCCTGTGCCTAGCCTATGCCTAGCCTGTGCCTAGCCTGTGTCTAGCCTGTGCCTAGCCTATGCCTAGCCTGTGCCTAGCCTGTGTCTATCCTGTGCCTAGCCTGTGCCTAGCCTGTGCCCAGCCAGTGTCAAGCATGTGCCCAGCCAGTGTCTAGCATGTATCTAGCATGTGCCTAGCCTGTGCCTAGCCTGTGCCTAGCCTGTGCCTAGCCTGTGCCTAGCCTGTGCCTAGCCTGTGCCTAGCCTGTGTCTAGCCTGTGTCTAGCCAGTGTCTAGCCTGTGTCTAACCTGTGTCTAGCCTATGCATAGCCAGAGTCTAGCCAGTGTATAGCCAATGTCTAGCCTGTGTCTAGTCTGTATCTTGACGGTGTCTAGCCTGTGTCTAGCCTGTGCCTAGCCTATGCCTAGCCTGTGCCTAGCCTGTGTCTATCCTGTGTCTAGCCTGTGCCTAGCCTGTGTCTATCCTGTGTCTAGCCTATATCTAGCCTGTGTCTAGCCTGTGTCTAGCCTGTGTCTAGCCTGTGTCTAGCCTGTGCCTAGCCTATGCCTAGCCTGTGCCTAGCCTGTGTCTATCCTGTGCCTAGCCTGTGCCTAGCCTGTGCCCAGCCAGTGTCCAGCATGTGCCCAGCCAGTGTCCAGCATGTGCCCAGCCAGTGTCTAGCATGTATCTAGCATGTGCCTAGCCTGTGCCTAGCCTGTGCCTAGCCTGTGCCTAGCCTGTGCCTAGCCTGTGCCTAGCCTGTGCCTAGCCTGTGCCTAGCCTGTGCCTAGCCTGTGCCTAGCCTGTGCCTAGCCTGTGCCTAGCCTGTGCCTAGCCTGTGCCTAGCCTGTGCCTAGCCTGTGCCTAGCCTGTGTCTAGCCTGTGTCTAGCCAGTGTCTAGCCAGTGTCTAGCCATTGCCTAGCCTGTGCCTAGCCTGTGCCTAGCCTGTGCCTAGCCTGTGCCTAGCCTGTGCCTAGCCAGTGTCTAGCCTTTGTCTATCCTGTGCATAGCCAGAGTCTAGCCAGTGTATAGCCTATGTCTAGCCTGTGTCTAGTCTGTATCTTGACGGTGTCTAGCCTGTGTCTAGCCTGTGCCTATCCTATGCCTCGCCTGTGCCTAGCCTTTGCCGAGCCTGTGTCTAGCTTGTGTCTAGCCTGTGCCCAACCTGTGTCTAGCTTGTGTCTAGCCTGTGTCTAGCCTGTGTCTAGCCTGTGTCTAGCCTGTGTCTAGCCTGTGTCTAGCCTGTGCCTAGCCTGTGCCTAGCCTGTGCCTAGCCTTTCCTAGCCAGTGTCTAGCCTTTGTCTATCCTGTGCATAGCCAGAGTCTAGCCAGTGTATAGCCTATGTCTAGCCTGTGTCTAGTCTGTATCTTGACGGTGTCTAGCCTGTGTCTAGCCTGTGCCTATCCTATGCCTCGCCTGTGCCTAGCCTTTGCCGAGCCTGTGTCTAGCCTGTGTCTAGCCTGTGGGTAGCCTGTGTCTAGCTTGTGTCTAGCCTGTGTCTAGCCTGTGTCTAGCCTGTGTCTAGCCTGTGTCTAGCCGGTGCCCAACCTGTGTCTAGCCTGTGTCTAGCCTGTGTCTAGCCTGTGTCTAGCCTGTGTCTAGCCTGTGTCTAGCCTGTGTCTAGCCTGTGTCTAGCCTGTGTCTAGCCTGTGTCTAGCCTGTGTCTAGCCTGTGTCTAGCCAGTGTCTAGCCTGTGTCTAACCTGTGTCTAGCCTATGCATAGCCAGAGTCTAGCCAGTGTATAGCCAATGTCTAGCCTGTGTCTAGTCTGTATCTTGACGGTGTCTAGCCTGTGTCTAGCCTGTGCCTAGCCTATGCCTAGCCTGTGCCTAGCCTGTGTCTATCCTGTGTCTAGCCTGTGCCTAGCCTGTGTCTATCCTGTGTCTAGCCTATATCTAGCCTGTGTCTAGCCTGTGTCTAGCCTGTGTCTAGCCTGTGCCTAGCCTATGCCTAGCCTGTGCCTAGCCTGTGTCTATCCTGTGCCTAGCCTGTGCCTAGCCTGTGCCCAGCCAGTGTCCAGCATGTGCCCAGCCAGTGTCTAGCATGTATCTAGCATGTGCCTAGCCTGTGCCTAGCCTGTGCCTAGCCTGTGCCTAGCCTGTGCCTAGCCTGTGCCTAGCCTGTGCCTAGCCTGTGCCTAGCCGTGTCTAGCCGTGTCTAGCCTGTGCCTAGCCTGTGCCTCCTAGCCTGTGCCTAGCCTGTGCCTAGCCTGTGCCTAGCCTGTGTCTAGCCTGTGCCTAGCCTGTGCCTAGCCTGTGTCTAGCCTGTGTCTAGCCTGTGTCTAGCCAGTGTCTAGCCAGTTTGCCTGTGCTAGCATGTGCCTAGCCTGTGCCTAGCCTGTGCCTAGCCTGTGCCTAGCCTGTGTCTAGCCTTTGTCTATCCTGTGCATAGCCAGAGTCTAGCCAGTGTATAGCCTATGTCTAGCCTGTGTCTAGTCTGTATCTTGACGGTGTCTAGCCTGTGTCTAGCCTGTGCCTATCCTATGCCTCGCCTGTGCCTAGCCTTTGCCGAGCCTGTGTCTAGCCTGTGTCTAGCCTGTGTCTAGCCTGTGTCTAGCCTGTGTCTAGCCTGTGTCTAGCCTGTGTCTAGCCTGTGTCTAGCCTGTGTCTAGCCTGTGTCTAGCCTGTGTCTAGCCTGTGCCTAGCCTGTGCCTAGCCTGTGCCTAGCCTTTGCCTAGCCAGTGTCTAGCCTTTGTCTATCCTGTGCATAGCCAGAGTCTAGCCAGTGTATAGCCTATGTCTAGCCTGTGTCTAGTCTGTATCTTGACGGTGTCTAGCCTGTGTCTAGCCTGTGCCTATCCTATGCCTCGCCTGTGCCTAGCCTTTGCCGAGCCTGTGTCTAGCCTGTGTCTAGCCTGTGTCTAGCCTGTGTCTAGCCTGTGTCTAGCCTGTGTCTAGCCTGTGTCTAGCCTGTGTCTAGCCTGTGTCTAGCCTGTGTCTAGCCTGTGTCTAGCCTGTGTCTAACCTGTGTCTAGCCTGTGTCTAGCCTGTGTCTAGCCTGTGTCTAGCCTGTGTCTAGCCTGTGTCTAGCCTGTGTCTAGCCTGTGTCTAGCCTGTGTCTAGCCTGTGTCTAGCCTGTGTCTAGCCTGTGTCTAGCCTCTGTCTAGCCTGTGTCTAGCCTGTGTCTAGCCTGTGTCTAGCCTGTGTCTAGCCTGTGTCTAGCCTGTGCCTTGCCTGAGACTGGCATGCGGATAGCGTGTGCCTACCCAGTGTCTAGCCAATGCTTAGCCTGTGCCTAGCCTGTGCCTAGCCAATGTCTAGCCTTTGTCTAGCCTCTGCATAGCCAGAGTCTAGTCAGTGTATAGCCTCTGTCTAGCCTGTGTCTAGTCTGTGTCTTGAAGGTGTTTAGCCTGTACCTAGCCTGTGCCTAGCCTGTGTCTAGCCTGTGTCTAGCCAGTGTCTAGCCTGTGTCTTGCCTGTGTCTAGCCTGTGTCTAGCTTGTGTCTAACCTGTGTCTGGCCTGTGTCTAGCCTGTGTCTATCCTATGTCTAGCCTGTGTCTAGCCAGTGCCTAGCCTGTACCTAGCCAATGCCTAGCCTGTACCTACCCAGTGCCTAGCCAGTGCCTAGCCTGTACCTAGCCAGTGCCTAGCCTGTACCTAGCCAGTGCCTAGCCTGTACCTAGCCAGTGCCTAGCCTGTACCTAGCCACTGGCTAGCCTGTACCTAGCCAGTGGCTAGCCTGTACCTAGCCAGTGGCTAGCCTGTACCTAGCCAGTGGCTAGCCTGTACCTAGCCAGTGGCTAGCCTGTGCCTAGCCAGTGTCTAGCCTGTGCCTAGCCAGTGTCTAGCCTGTACCCAGCCAGTGTCTAGCCTTTGTCTAGCATTTGCCTAGCCAGTTTCTAGCCTGTGCCTAGCCTGTGTCTATCCTGTACCTAGCCAGTTTCTAGCCTGTGTCTAGCCTGTGCTTAGCCAGTGTCTAGTCTGTGCCAAGCCAGTGTCTAGCCTGTGCCTAGCCAGTCTCTAACCTGTGTATAGCCTGTGCCTTGCCTGTGACTGGCACGTGCATAGCCTGTGCCTAGCCAGTGTCTAGCCTGTGCCTTGCCTGAGACTGGCATGTGCATAGCGTGTTCCGAGCCAGTGTCTAGCCAGTGCCTAGCCTGTGCCTAGCCAGTGTCTAGCCTTTGTCTAGCCATTGTCTAGCCTGTGCCTAGCCTATGCATAGCCTGTGCCTAGCCTGTGCCTAGCCTATGCCTAGCCTGTGCCTAGCCTATGCCTAGCCTCTGCCAAGCCTGTGCCTCGCCTGTGCCTAGCCTGTGCCGAGCCTGTGTCTAGCCTGGGGGTAGCCTCTGTCTTGCTTGTGTCTAGCTTGTGTCTAGCCTGTGTCTAGCCTGTGTCTAGCCTGTGTCTAGCCTGTGTCTAGCCTGTGTCTAGCCTGTGTCTAGCCTGTGCCTAGCCTGTGCCTAGCCTGTGCCTAGCCTCTGCCTAGCTTGTGGCTAGCCTGTGCCCAACCTGTGCCTAGCCTGTGTCTAGCCTGTGCCTTGCCTGAGACTGGCATGTGGATAGCGTGTGCCTAGCCAGTGCCTAGCCAGTGCCTAGCCTGTGCCTAGCCTGTGCCTAGCCAGTGTCTAGCCTTTGTTCAGCCTGTGCATAGCCAGAGTCTAGCCAGAGTATAGCCTCTGTCTAGCTTGTGTCTAGTCTGTATCTTGACGGTGTCTAGCCTCTTTCTAGCCTGTGCCTATCCTGTGCCTAGCCTGTGCCTAGCCTGTACCTAGCCTGTGCCTTGCTTGTGCATAGCCTGTGTCTAGCCTGTGCCTAGCCTGTGTCTAGCTTATGCCTAGCCTGTGTCTAGCCTGTGTCTAGCCTGTGCCTAGCCTGTGCCTAGCCTGTGCCTAGCCTGTGCCTAGCCTGTTCCTAGCCTGTGCCTAGCCTGTGTCTAGCCTGTGTCTAGCATGTGTCTAGCCTGTGTCTAGCCTGTGTCTTGTCTGTGTCTTGCCTGTGTTTAGTCTGTGTCTTGCCTGTGTCTAGCCTGTGTCTAGCCTGTGTCTAGCCTGTGTCTATCCTTTGTCTAGCCTGTGTCTACCCTGTGTCTAGCCTGTGTCTAGCCTGTGTGTAGCCTGTGTCTAGCCTGTGTCTAGCTTGTGTCTAGCTTGTGTCTAACCTGTGTCTAGCCTGTGTCTAGCCTGTGTCAAGCCTGTGTCTAGCCTGTGTCTAACCTGTGTCTATCCTGTGCCTGGACTGTGTCTAGCCAGTGCCTAGCCTGTGTCTAGCCAGTGCCTAGCCTGTGTCTAGCCAGTGCCTAGCCTGTACCTAGCCAGTGCATAGCCTGTACCTAGCCAGTGCCTAGCCTGTGTCTAGCTTGTAGCTAGCCTGTGTCTAGCCAGTGTCTAACCTGTACCCAGCCAGTGTCTAGCCTTTGTCTAGCATTTGCCTAGCCAGTTTCTAGCCTGTGCCTAGACTGTGTCTAGCCTGTACCTAGACAGTTTTTAGCCTGTGTCTAGCCTGTGCTTAGCCAGTGTCTAGTCTGTGCCAAGCCAGTGTCTAGCGTGTGCCTAGCCAGTGTCTAACCTGTGTATAGCCTGTGCCTTGTCTGTGACTGGCATGTGCATAGCCTTTGCCTAGCCAGTGTCTAGCCTGTGCCTTGCCTGAGACTGGCATGTGCATAGCGTGTTCCGAGCCAGTGTCTAGCCTGTGTCTAGCCTGTGTCTAGCCTGTGTCTAGCCGGTGCCCAACCTGTGTCTAGCCTGTGTCTAGCCTGTGTCTAGCCTGTGTCTATCCTGTGTCTAGCCTATGTCTAGCCTGTGCCTAGCCTGTGTCTAGCCTGTGTCTAGCCTGTGTCTAGCCTGTGTCTAGCCTGTGTCTAGCCTGTGTCTAGCCTGTGTCTAGCCTGTGTCTAGCCTGTGTCTAGCCTGTGTCTAGCCTGTGTCTAGCCTGTGTCTAGCCTGTGTCTAGCCTGTGCCTTGCCTGAGACTGGCATGCGGATAGCGTGTGCCTACCCAGTGTCTAGCCAATGCTTAGCCTGTGCCTAGCCTGTGCCTAGCCAATGTCTAGCCTTTGTCTAGCCTCTGCATAGCCAGAGTCTAGTCAGTGTATAGCCTCTGTCTAGCCTGTGTCTAGTCTGTGTCTTGAAGGTGTTTAGCCTGTACCTAGCCTGTGCCTAGCCTGTGTCTAGCCTGTGTCTAGCCAGTGTCTAGCCTGTGTCTTGCCTGTGTCTAGCCTGTGTCTAGCTTGTGTCTAACCTGTGTCTGGCCTGTGTCTAGCCTGTGTCTAGCCTGTGTCTAGCCTGTGTCTAACCTGTGTCTATCCTATGTCTAGCCTGTGTCTAGCCAGTGCCTAGCCTGTACCTAGCCAATGCCTAGCCTGTACCTACCCAGTGCCTAGCCAGTGCCTAGCCTGTACCTAGCCAGTGCCTAGCCTGTACCTAGCCAGTGCCTAGCCTGTACCTAGCCACTGGCTAGCCTGTACCTAGCCACTGGCTAGCCTGTACCTAGCCAGTGGCTAGCCTGTACCTAGCCAGTGGCTAGCCTGTACCTAGCCAGTGGCTAGCCTGTACCTAGCCAGTGTCTAGCCTGTGCCTAGCCAGTGTCTAGCCTGTACCCAGCAAGTGTCTAGCCTTTGTCTAGCATTTGCCTAGCCAGTTTCTAGCCTGTGCCTAGCCTGTGTCTATCCTGTACCTAGCCAGTTTCTAGCCTGTGTCTAGCCTGTGCTTAGCCAGTGTCTAGTCTGTGCCAAGCCAGTGTCTAACCTGTGCCTAGCCAGTCTCTAACCTGTGTATAGCCTGTGCCTTGCCTGTGACTGGCACGTGCATAGCCTGTGCCTAGCCAGTGTCTAGCCTGTGCCTTGCCTGAGACTAGCATGTGCATAGCGTGTTCCGAGCCAGTGTCTAGCCAGTGCCTAGCCTGTGCCTAGCCAGTGTCTAGCCTTTGTCTAGCCATTGTCTAGCCTGTGCCCAGCCAGTGACTAGCCTGTGTCTAGCCTGTGCATAGCCTATGCATAGCCTGTGCCTAGCCTGTGCCTAGCCTATGCCTAGCCTGTGCCTAGCCTGTGCCTAGCCTCTGCCTAGCCTGTGCCTCGCCTGTGCCTAGCCTGTGCCGAGCCTGTGTCTAGCCTGGGGGTAGCCTGTGTCTTGCCTGTGTCTAGCTTGTGTCTAGCCTGTGTCTAGCCTGTGTCTAGCCTGTGTCTAGCCTGTGTCTAGCCTGTGCCTAGCCTGTGTCTAGCCTGTGCCTAGCCTGTGCCTAGCCTGTGCCTAGCCTCTGCCTAGCCTGTGTCTAGCCTGTGCCCAACCTGTGCCTAGCCTGTGTCTAGCCTGTGCCTTGCCTGAGACTGGCATGTGGATAGCGTGTGCCTAGCCAGTGCCTAGCCAGTGCCTAGCCTGTGCCTAGCCTGTGCCTAGCCAGTGTCTAGCCTTTGTTCAGCCTGTGCATAGCCAGAGTCTAGCCAGAGTATAGCCTCTGTCTAGCTTGTGTCTAGTCTGTATCTTGACGGTGTCTAGCCTCTTTCTAGCCTGTGCCTATCCTGTGCCTAGCCTGTGCCTAGCCTGTGCCTAGCCTGTGCCTTGCTTGTGCCTAGCCTGTGTCTAGCCTGTGTCTAGCCTGTGCCTAGCCTGTGTCTAGCTTGTGCCTAGCCTGTGTCTAGCCTGTGCCTAGCCTGTGCCTAGCCTGTGCCTAGCCTGTGCCTAGCCTGTGCCTAGCCTGTGTCTAGCCTGTGTCTAGCATGTGTCTAGCCTGTGTCTAGCCTGTGTCTTGTCTGTGTCTTGCCTGTGTTTAGTCTGTGTCTTGCCTGTGTCTAGCCTGTGTCTAGCCTGTGTCTAGCCTGTGTCTATCCTTTGTCTAGCCTGTGTCTAGCCTGTGTCTAGCCTGTGTCTAGCCTGTGTCTAGCCTGTGTCTAGCCTGTGTCTAGCCTGTGTCTAGCCTGTGTCTAACCTGTGTCTAGCCTGTGTCTAGCCTGTGTCTAGCCTGTGTCTAGCCTGTGTCTAACCTGTGTCTATCCTGTGCCTGGACTGTGTCTAGCCAGTGCCTAGCCTGTGTCTAGCCAGTGCCTAGCCTGTGTCTAGCCAGTGCCTAGCCTGTACCTAGCCAGTGCCTAGCCTGTGTCTAGCTTGTGGCTAGCCTGTGTCTAGCCAGTGTCTAACCTGTACCCAGCCAGTGTCTAGCCTTTGTCTAGCATTTGCCTAGCCAGTTTCTAGCCTGTGCCTAGCCTGTGTCTAGCCTGTACCTAGCCAGTTTCTAGCCTGTGTCTAGCCTGTGCTTAGCCAGTGTCTAGTCTGTGCCAAGCCAGTGTCTAGCGTGTGCCTAGCCAGTGTCTAACCTGTGTATAGCCTGTGCCTTGTCTGTGACTGGCATGTGCATAGCCTTTGCCTAGCCAGTGTCTAGCCTGTGCCTTGCCTGAGACTGGCATGTGCATAGCGTGTTCCGAGCCAGTGTCTAGCCTGTGCCTAGCCTGTGCCTAGCCAGTGCCTAGCCTTTGTCTAGCCATTGTCTAGCCTGTGCCCAGCCAGTGTCTAGCCTGTGTCTAGCCTGTGCCTAGCCTATGCCTAGCCTTTGCCTAGCCTATGCCTAGCCTGTGCCTATCCTGTGCCTCGCCTGTGCTTAGCCTTTGCCGAGCCTGTGTCTAGCCTGTGGGTAGCCCGTGTCTTGCCTGTGTCTAGCCTGTGTCTAGCCTGTGTCTAGCCTGTGTCTAGCCTGTGTCTAGCCTGTGTCTAGCCTGTGTCTAGCCTGTGTCTAGCCTGTGTCTAGCCTGTGTCTAGCCTGTGTCTAGCCTGTGCCTAGCCTGTGCCTAGCCTGTGCCTAGCCTGTGCCTAGCTTGTGGCTAGCCTGTGCCCAACCTGTGCCTAGCCTGTGTCTAGCCTGTGTCTAGCCTGTGCCTTGCCTGAGACTGGCATGTGGATAGCGTGTGCCTAGCCAGTGTCTAGCCAGTGCCTAGCCTGTGCCTAGCCTGTGCCTAGCCAGTGTCTAGCCTTTGTCTAGCCTGTGCATAGCCAGAGTCTAGCCAGTGTATAGCCTATGTCTAGCCTGTGTCTAGTCTGTATCTTGACGGTGTCTAGCCTGTGCCTATCCTGTACCTAGCCTGTGCCTAGCCTGTGCCTAGCCTGTGCCTAGCTTGTGCCTAGCCTGTGTCTAGCCTGTGTCTAGCCTGTGCCTAGCCTGTGTCTAGCTTGTGCCTAGCCTGTGTCTAGCCTGTGTCTAGCCTGTGTCTAGCCAGTGTCTAGCCTGTGTCTAGCCTGTGTCTAGCCTGTGCCCAACATGTGTCTAGCCTGTGTCTAGCTCGTGTCTAGCCTGTGTCTAGCCTGTGTCTAGCCTGTGTCTAGCCTGTGTCTAGCCTGTGTCTAGCCTGTGTCTAGCCTGTGTCTAGCCTGTGTCTAGCCTGTGTCTAGCCTCTGTCTAGCCTGTGTCTAGCCTGTGTCTAGCCTCTGTCTAGCCTGTGTCTAGCCTGTGTCTAGCCTGTGTCAAGCCTGTGTCTAGCCTGTGTCTAGCCTGTGCCTTGCCTGAGACTGGCATGCGGATAGCGTGTGCCTACCCAGTGTCTAGCATGTGCCTATCCTGCGCCTAGCCTGTGCCCAGCCAGTGTCTAGCATGTGTCTAGCATGTGCCTAGCCTATGCCTAGCCTGTGTCTAGCCTGTGTCTAGCCTGTGTCTAGCCTTTGTCTAGCCAGTGTCTAGCATGTGCCTAGCCTGTGCCTAGCATGTGCCCAGCCAGTGTCTAGCATGTGTAGCATGTGCCTAACCTGTGCCTAGCCTGTGCCTAGCCTGTGCCTAGCCTGTGCCTAGCCTGTGTCTAGCCTGTGTCTAGCCTGTGCATAGCGTGTTCCGAGCCAGTGTCTAGCCAGTGCCTAGCCTGTGCCTAGCCAGTGTCTTGCCTTTGTCTAGCCAGTGTCTAGCATGTGCCTATCCTGCGCCTAGCCTGTGCCCAGCCAGTGTCTAGCATGTGTCTAGCATGTGCCTAGCCTATGCCTAGCCTGTGTCTAGCCTGTGTCTAGCCTGTGTCTAGCCTTTGTCTAGCCAGTGTCTAGCATGTGCCTAGCCTGTGCCTAGCATGTGCCCAGCCAGTGTCTAGCATGTGTAGCATGTGCCTAGCCTGTGCCTAGCCTGTGCCTAGCCTGTGCCTAGCCTGTGCCTAGCCTGTGCCTAGCCTGTGCCTAGCCTGTGCCTAGCCTGTGCCTAGCCTGTGCCTAGCCTGTGCCTAGCCTGTGTGCCTAGCCTGTGCCTAGCCTGTGCCTAGCCTGTGCCTAGCCTGTGCCTAGCCTGTGTCTAGCCTGTGTCTAGCCTGTGTCTAGCCTGTGTCTAGCCTGTGTCTAGCCTGTGTCTAGCCTGTGCCTAGCCTGTGCCTAGCCTGTGCCTAGCCTGTGCCTAGCCTGTGCCTAGCCTGTGCCTAGCTTGTGCCTAGCCTGTGCCTAGCCTGTGCCTAGCCTGTGCCTAGCCTGTGCCTAGCCTGTGCCTAGCTTGTGGCTAGCCTGTGCCCAACCTGTGCCTAGCCAGTGTCTAGCCAGTGCCTAGCCTGTGCCTAGCCTGTGCCTAGCCAGTGTCTAGCCTTTGTCTAGCCTGTGCATAGCCAGAGTCTAGCCAGTGTATAGCCTATGTCTAGCCTGTGTCTAGTCTGTATCTTGACGGTGTCTAGCCTGTGCCTAGCCTATGCCTAGCCTGTGCCTAGCCTGTGTCTATCCTGTGTCTAGCCTATGTCTAGCCTGTGTCTAGCCTGTGTCTAGCCTGTGTCTAGCCTATGCATAGCCAGAGTCTAGCCAGTGTATAGCCCATGTCTAGCCTGTGTCTAGTCTGTATCTTGACAATGTCTAGCCTGTGTCTAGCCTGTGCCTAGCCTATGCCTAGCCAGTGCCTATCCTGTGTCTAGCCTGTGCCTAGCCTATGCCTAGCCTGTGCCTAGCCTGTGTCTATCCTGTGCCTAGCCTGTGCCTAGCCTGTGCCCAGCCAGTGTCAAGCATGTGCCCAGCCAGTGTCTAGCATGTATCTAGCATGTGCCTAGCCTGTGCCTAGCCTGTGCCTAGCCTGTGCCTAGCCTGTGCCTAGCCTGTGCCTAGCCTGTGCCTAGCCTGTGCCTAGCCTGTGCCTAGCCTGTGCCTAGCCTGTGCCTAGCCTGTGCCTAGCCTGTGCCTAGCCTGTGCCTAGCCTGTGCCTAGCCTGTGTCTAGCCTGTGTCTAGCCAGTGTCTAGCCTGTGTCTAGCCTGTGTCTAGCCTGTGCCCAACCTGTGCCTAGCCAGTGTCTAGCCAGTGTCTAGCCAGTGTCTAGCCAGTGCCTAGCCTGTGCCTAGCCAGTGTCTAGCCTTTGTCTAGCCTCTGCATAGCCAGAGTCTAGCCAGTGTATAGCCTCTGTCTAGCCTGTGTCTAGTCTGTGTCTTGAAGGTCTTTAGCCTGTGCCTAGCCTGTGCCTAGCCTGTGTCTAGCCTGTGTCTAGCCAGTGTTTAGCCTGTGTCTTGCCTGTGTCTAGCCTGTGTCTAGCTTGTGTCTAACCTGTGTCTAGCCTGTGTCTAGCGTGTGTCTAGCCTGTGTCTAACCTGTGTCTATCCTGTGTCTAGCCTGTGTCTAGCCAGTGCCTAGCCTGTACCTAGCCAGTGCCTAGCCAGTGCCTAGCCTGTACCTAGCCAGTGCCTAGCCTGTACCTAGCCAGTGGCTAGCCTGTACCTAGCCAGTGGCTAGCCTGTACCTAGCCAGTGTCTAGCCTGTGCCTAGCCAGTGTCTAGCCTGTACCCAGCCAGTGTCTAGCCTTTGTCTAGCATTTGCCTAGCCAGTTTCTAGCCTGTGCCTAGCCTGTGTCTATCCTGTACCTAGCCAGTTTCTAGCCTGTGTCTAGCCTGTGCTTAGCCAGTGTCTAGTCTGTGCCAAGCCAGTGTCTAGCCTGTGCCTAGCCAGTCTCTAACCTGTGTATAGCCTGTGCCTTGCCTGTGACTGGCATGTGCATAGCCTGTGCCTAGCCAGTGTCTAGCCTGTGCCTTGCCTGAGACTGGCATGTGCATAGCGTGTTCCGAGCCAGTGTCTAGATAGTGCCAAGCCTGTGCCTAGCCAGTGTCTAGCCTTTGTCTAGCCATTGTCTAGCCTGTGCCCAGCCAGTGTCTAGCCTGTGTCTAGCCTGTGCCTAGCCTATGCATAGCCTGTGCCTAGCCTATGCCTAGCCTCTGCCAAGCCTGTGCCTCGCCTGTGCCTAGCCTGTGTTTAACCTGTGTCTAGCCTGTGTCTAACCTGTGTCTAGCCTGTGTCTAGCCTGTGTCTAGCCTGTGTCTAGCCTGTGTCTAGCCTGTGTCTAGCCTGTGTCTAGCCTGTGCCTAGCCTGTGTCTAGCCTGTGCCTAGCCTGTGTCTAGCCTGTGCCTAGCCTGTGCCTAGCCTGTGCCTAGCCTGTGCCTAGCCTCTGCCTAGCTTGTGGCTAGCCTGTGCCCAACCTGTGCCTAGCCTGTGTCTAGCCTGTGTCTAGCCTGTGTCTAGCCTGTGCCTTGCCTGAGACTGGCATGTGGATAGCGTGTCCCTAGCCAGTGTCTAGCCAGTGCCTAGCCTGTGCCTAGCCTGTGCCTAGCCAGTGTCTAGCCTTTGTTCAGCCTGTGCATAGCCAGAGTCTAGCCAGTGTATAGCCTCTGTCTAGCCTGTGTCTAGTCTGTATCTTGACGGTGTCTAGCCTCTTTCTAGCCTGTGCCTATCCTGTGCCTAGCCTGTGCCTAGCCTGTGCCTAGCCTGTGCCTAGCCTGTGCCTTGCTTGTGCCTAGCCTGTGCCTAGCCTGTGTCTAGCTTATGCCTAGCTTATGCCTAGCCTGTGTCTAGCCTGTGTCTAGCCAGTGTCTAGCCTGTGTCTAGCCTGTGTCTAGCCTGTGCCCAACCTGTGTCTAGCCTGTGTCTAGCCTGTGTCTAGCCTGTGTCTAGCCTGTGCATAGCCTGTGCCGAGCCTATGTCTAGCCTGTGTCTAGCCTGTGTCTAGCCTGTGTCTTGCCTGTGTCTAGCCTCTGTCTAGCCTGTGTCTAGCCTGTGTCTAGCCTGTGTCTAGCCTGTGTCTAGCCTGTGTCTAGCCTGTGTCTAGCCTGTGCCTTGCCTGAGACTGGCATGTGGATAGCGTTTGCCTACCCAGTGTCTAGCCAATGCCTAGCCTGTGCCTAGCCTGTGCCTAGCCAGTGTCTAGCCTTTGTCTAGCCTGTGCATAGCCAGAGTCTAGCCAGTGTATAGCCTATGTCTAGCCTCTGTCTAGTCTGTGTCTTGACGGTGTCTAGCCTGTGCCTAGCCTGTGCCAAGCCTGTGTCTAACCTGTGAATAGCCTGTGCCTAGCCTGTGCCTAGCTTGTGCCCAGCCTGTGTCTAGCCTGTGTCTAGCCTGTGTCTAGCCTGTGTCTAGCCTGTGTCTAGCCTGTGTCTAGGCTGTGTCTAGCATGTGTCTAGCGTGTGTCTAGCCTGTGTCTAGCCTGTGTCTAGCCTGTTTCTAGCCTCTTTCTAGCCTGTGGCTTGCCTGTGTCTAGCCTAAGTCTAGCCCGTGTCTAGCCTGTGTCTAGCCTGTGTCTAGCCTGTGTCTAGCTTGTGTCTGGCCTGTGTCTAGCCTGTGTCTAGCCTGTGTCTAGCACGTGTCTAGCCTGTGTCTATCCTGTATTTAACCTGTGTCTAGCCTGTGTCTAACCTGTGTCTAGCCTGTGTCTAGCCTGTGTCTAGCCTGTGTCTTGCCTCTGCCTAGCCTGTGCCTAGCCTGTGCCTAGCCTGTGCCTAGCCTGTGCCTAGCCTGTGCCTAGCCTGTACCTAGCCTGTGCCTAGCCTGTGCCTAGCCAGTGCCTAGCCTGTACCTAGCCAGTGCCTAGCCTGTACCTAGCCTGTACCTAGCCAGTGCCTAGCCTGTACCTAGCCAGTGCCTAGCCTGTGCCTAGCCAGTGTCTAGCCTGTGCCTAGCCATTGTCTAGCCTGTGCCTAGCCATTGTCTAGCCTGTGCCTAGCCATTGTCTAGCCTGTGCCTAGCCATTGTCTAGCCTGTACCCAGCCAGTGTCTAGCCTGTGTCTAGCCTGTGCCTAGCCTGTGTCTAGCCTGTGCCTAGCCAGTGTCTAGCCTGTACCTAGCCAGTTTGTAGCCTGTGTCTAGCCTGTGCTTAGCCAGTGTCTAGTCTGTGCCAAGCCAGTGTCTAGCCTGTGCCTAGCCAGTGTCAAGCCTGTGCCTTGCCTGAGACTGGCATGTGCATAGCGTGTTCCGAGCCAGTGTCTAGCCAGTGCCTAGCCTTTGTCTAGCCATTGTCTAGCCTGTGCCCAGCCTGTGTCTAGCCTGTGCCTAGCCTGTGCCTAGCCTGTGCCTAGCCTGTGCCTAGCCTGTGCCTAGCCTGTGCCTAGCCTGTGCCTAGCCTGTGCCTAGCCTGTGCCTAGCCTGTGCCTAGCCTGTGCCTAGCCTGTGGCTAGCCTGTGTCAAGCCTGTGCCTTGCCTGAGACTGGCATGTGCATAGCGTGTTCCGAGCCAGTGTATAGCCTGTGCCTTGCCTGTGACTGACATGTGCATAGCCTGTGCCTAGCCAGTGTCTAGCCTGTGTCAAGCCTGTGCCTTGCCTGAGACTGGCATGTGCATAGCGTGTTCCGAGCCAGTGTCTAGCCAGTGCCTAGCCTTTGTCTAGCCATTGTCTAGCCTGTGCCCAGCCAGTGTCTAGCCTGTGTCTAGCCTGTGCCTAGCCTGTGCCTAGCCTGTGCCTAGCCTGTGCCTAGCCTGTGCCTAGCCTGTGCCTAGCCTGTGCCTAGCCTGTGCCTAGCCTGTGTCTAGCCTGTGTCTAGCCTGTGTCTAGCCTGTGTCTAGCCTGTGTTTAGCCTTTGTCTACCCTGTGCATAGCTAGAGTCTAGTCTGTACCTAGCCAGTGCCTAGCCTGTACCTAACCAGTGCCTAGCCTGTACGTAGCCAGTGCCTAGCCTGTACCTAGCCAGTGCCTAGCCTGTACCTAGCCTGTACCTGGCCAGTGCCTAGCCTGTACCTAGCCAGTGCCTAGCCTGTACCTAGCCAGTGTCTAGCCTGTGCCTAGCCATTGTCTAGCCTGTGCCCAGCCAGTGTCTAGTCTGTGTCTAGCCTGTGCCTAGCCTGTGCCTAGCCTGTGCCTAGCCTGTGCCTAGCCTGTGCCTAGCCTGTGCCTAGCCTGTGCCTAGCCTGTGCCTAGCCTGTGCCTTGCCTGTGCCTAGCCTGTGCCTAGCCTGTGCCTAGCCTGTGCCTAGCCTGTGCTTAGCTTGTGGCGAGCCTGTGTCTAGCCTGTGTCTAGCCTGTGTCTAGCTTGTGGCTAGCCTGTGTCTAGCCTGTGCCTTTCCTGTGTCTAGCCTGTGTCTAGCCTGTGTCTAGCTTGTGTCTAGCCTGTGTCTAGCCTGTGTGTAGCCTGTGTCTAGCCTGTGTCTAGCCTGTATCTATCCTGTGTCTATCCTGTGTCTATCTTGTGTCTAGCCTGTGTCTAGCCTGTGTCTAGCCTGTGTCTAGCCTGTGCATAGCCTGTGCCTTGCCTGTGACTGGCATGTGCATAGCCTATGCCAAGCCAGCGTCTAGCCCATGTCAAGCCTGTGCCTTGCCTGAAACTGGCATGTGCATAGCGTGTTCCGAGTCTGTGCCTAGCCTGTGCCTTGCCTGTGCCTAGCCTGTGCCTAGCCTGTGCCTAGCCTGTGCTTAGCCTGTGCCTAGCCTGTGCTTAGCTTGTGGCTAGCCTGTGTCTAACCTGTGACTAGCCTGTGTCTAGCCTGTGTCTAGCCTGTGTCTAGCTTGTGTCTAGCTTGTGGCTAGCCTGTGTCTAGTCTGTGTCTAGCCTGTGTCTAGCCTGTGTCTAGCCTGTGTCTAGCCTGTGTCTAGCCTATGTCTAGCCTGTGTCTAGCCTGTGTCTAGCCTGTGTCTAGCCTGTGTCTAGCCTATGTCTAGCCTGTGTCTAGCCTGTGTCTAGCCTGTGTCTAGCCTGTGCCTAGCCTGTGTCTAGCCTGCGTCTAGCCTGTTTCTAGCCTATGTCTAGCCTGTGTCTAGCCTGTGTCTAGCCTGTGTCTAGCCTGTGTTTAACCTGTGTCTAGCCTGTGTCTAACCTGTGTCTAGCCTGTGTCTAGCCTGTGTCTAGCCTGTGGCTTGCCTGTGTCTAGCCTGTGTCTAGCCTGTGTCTAGCCTGTGTCTATCCTGTATTTAACCTGTGTCTAGCCTGTGTCTAACCTGTGTCTAGCCTGTGTCTAGCCTGTGTCTAGCCTGTGTCTAGCCTGTGTTTAACCTGTGTCTAGCCTGTGTCTAACCTGTGTCTAGCCTGTGTCTAGCCTGTGTCTAGCCTGTGGCTTGCCTGTGTCTAGCCTGTGTCTAGCCTGTGTCTATCCTGTATTTAACCTGTGTCTAGCCTGTACCTAGCCAGTGCCTAGCCTGTACCTAGCCAGTGCCTAGCCTGTACCTAGCCAGTGCCTAGCCTGTACCTAGCCAGTGTCTAGCCTGTGCCTAGCCATTGTCTAGCCTGTACCCAGCCAGTGTCTAGCCTGTACCTAGCCAGTTTGTAGCCTGTGTCTAGCCTGTGCTTAGCCAGTGTCTAGTCTGTGCCAAGCCAGTGTCTAGCCTGTGCCTAGCCAGTGTCTAGCCTGTGTCTAGCCTGTGTCTAGCCTGTGTCTATCCTGTGTCTACCCTGTGTCCAGCCTGTGTCTAGCTTGTGTCTAGCCTGTGTCTATCCTGTATCTAGCCTGTGTCTAGCCTGTGTCTAGCCTGTGTCTAGCCTGTGTCTAGCCTGTGCATAGCCTGTGCCAAGCCTATGTCTAGCCTGTGTCTAGCCTGTGTCTAGCCTCTGTCTAGCCTGTGTCTAGCCTGTGTCTAGCCTGTGTCTAGCCTGTGTCTAGCCTGTGTCTAGCCTGTGTCTAGCCTGTGTCTAGCCTGTGTCTAGCCTGTGCCTTGCCTGAGACTGGCATGTGGATAGCGTTTGCCTACCCAGTGTCTAGCCAATGCCTAGCCTGTGCCTAGCCTGTGCCTAGCCAGTGTCTAGCCTTTGTCTAGCCTGTGCATAGCCAGAGTCTAGCCAGTGTATAGCCTCTGTCTAGCCTGTGTCTAGTCTGTGTCTTGACGGTGTCTAGCCTGTGCCTAGCCTGTGCCAAGCCTGTGTCTAGCCTGTGAATAGCCTGTGCCTAGCCTGTGCCTAGCCTGTGCCTAGCTTTTGCCCAGCCTGTGTCTAGCCTGTGTCTAGCCTGTGTCTAGCCTGTGTCTAGGCTGTGTCTAGCATGTGTCTAGCGTGTGTCTAGCCTGTGTCTAGCCTGTGTCTAGCCTGTTTCTAGCCTCTTTCTAGCCTGTGGCTTGCCTGTGTCTAGCCTGTGTCTAGCCTGTGTCTAGCCTGTGTCTAGCCTGTGTCTAGCTTGTGTCTGGCCTGTGTCTAGCCTGTGTCTAGCCTGTGTCTAGCCTGTGTCTAGCCTGTGTCTAGCCTGTGTCTAGCCTGTGTTTAACCTGTGTCTAACCTGTGTCTACCCTGTGTCTATCCTGTGTCTAGCCAGTGTCTTGCCTCTGCCTAGCCTGTGCCTAGCCTGTACCTAGCCTGTACCTAGCCTGTGCCTAGCCTGTACCTAGCCAGTGCCTAGCCTGTACCTAGCCAGTGCCTAGCCTGTACCTAGCCTGTGCCTAGCCAGTGCCTAGCCTGTGCCTAGCCTGTACCTAGCCAGTGCCTAGCCTGTGCCTAGCCTGTGCCTAGCCTGTGCCTAGCCTGTGCCTAGCCTGTGCCTAGCCTGTGCCTAGCCTGTGCCTAGCCTGTGTCTAGCCTGTGTCTAGCCTGTGTCTAGCCTGTGTCTAGCCTGTGTCTAGCCTGTGTCTAGCCTGTGTCTAGCCTGTGTCTAGCTTGTGTCTAACCTGTGTCTAGCTTGTGTCTAACCTGTGTCTAGCCTGTGTTTAGCCTGTGCCTTGCCTGAGACTGGCATGTGGATAGCGTGTGCCTAGCCAGTGTCTAGCCAGTGCCTAGCCTGTGCCTAGTCAGTGTCTAGCCTTTGTCTAGCCTGTGCATAGCCAGAGTCTAGCCAGTGTCTAGCCTTTGTCTACCCTGTGCATAGCTAGAGTCTAGTCTGTACCTAGCCAGTGCCTAGCCTGTACCTAGCCAGTGCCTAGCCTGTACCTAGCCAGTGCCCAGCCTGTACCTAGCCAGTGCCCAGCCTGTACCTAGCCAGTGCCTAGCCTGTACCTAGCCTGTACCTAGCCAGTGCCTAGCCTGTACCTAGCCAGTGCCTAGCCTGTACCTAGCCAGTGTCTAGCCTGTGCCTAGCCATTGTCTAGCTTGTGCCCAGCCAGTGTCTAGTCTGTGTCTAGCCTGTGCCTAGCCTGTGCCTAGCCTGTGCCTAGCCTGTGCCTAGCCTGTGCCTAGCCTGTGTCTAGCCTGTGTCTAGCCTGTGTCTAGCCTGTGTCTAGCCTGTGTCTAGCCTGTGTCTAGCCTTTGTCTACCCTGTGCATAGCTAGAATCTAGTCTGTACCTAGCCAGTGCCTAGCCTGTACCTAACCAGTGCCTAGCCTGTACGTAGCCAGTGCCTAGCCTGTACCTAGCCAGTGCCTAGCCTGTACCTAGCCTGTACCTAGCCAGTGCCTAGCCTGTACCTAGCCAGTGTCTAGCCTGTGCCTAGCCATTGTCTAGCCTGTGCCCAGCCAGTGTCTAGTCTGTGTCTAGCCTGTGCCTAGCCTGTGCCTAGCCTGTGCCTAGCCTGTGCCTAGCCTGTGCCTAGCCTGTGCCTAGCCTGTGCCTAGCCTGTGCCTAGCCTGTGCCTAGCCTGTGCCTAGCCTGTGCCTAGCCCTGTGCCTAGCCTGTGCCTAGCCTATGCTTAGCTTGTGGGCGGAGCCTGTGTCTAGCCTGTGTCTAGCCTGTGTTCAGCCTGTGTCTAGCCTGTGTCTAGCCTGTGCCTTTCCTGTGTCTAGCCTGTGTCTAGCCTGTGTCTAGCCTGTGTCTAGCCTGTGTGTAGCCTGTGTCTAGCCTGTGTCTCAGCCTGTATCTATCCTGTGTCTATCCTGTGTCTATCTTGTGTCTAGCCTGTGTCTAGCCTGTGTCTAGCCTGTGTCTAGCCTGTGTCTAGCCTGTGCATAGCCTGTGCCTTGCCTGTGACTGGCATGTGCATAGCCTATGCCAAGCCAGCGTCTAGCCCATGTCAAGCCTGTGCCTTGCCTGAAACTGGCATGTGCATAGCGTGTTCCGAGCCTGTGCCTAGCCTGTGCCTTGCCTGTGCCTAGCCTGTGCCTAGCCTGTGCCTAGCCTGTGCTTAGCCTGTGCCTAGCCTGTGCTTAGCCTGAGGCTAGCCTGTGTCTAACCTGTGTCTAGCCTGTGTCTAGCCTGTGTCTAGCCTGTGTCTAGCCTGTGTCTAGCTTGTGTCTAGCTTGTGTCTAGCCTGTGTCTAGCCTGTGTCTAGCCTGTGTCTAGCCTGTGTCTAGCCTGTGTCTAGCCTGTGTCTAGCCTGTGTCTAGCCTGTGTCTAGCCTGTGTCTAGCCTGTGTCTAGCCTGTGTCTAGCCTGTGTCTAGCCTGTGTCTAGCCTGTGTCTAGCCTGTGTCTAGCCTGTGTCTAGCCTGTGTCTAGCCTGTGTCTAGCCTGTGTCTAGCCTGTGTCTAGCCTGTGTCTAGCCTGTGTCTAGCCTGTGTCTAGCCTGTGTTTAACCTGTGTCTAGCCTGTGTCTAACCTGTGTCTAGCCTGTGTCTAGCCTGTGTCTAGCCTGTGGCTTGCCTGTGTCTAGCCTGTGTCTAGCCTGTGTCTAGCCTGTGTCTATCCTGTATTTAACCTGTGTCTAGCCTGTGTCTAACCTGTGTCTAGCCTGTGTCTAGCCTGTGTCTAGCCTGTGTCTAGCCTGTGTTTAACCTGTGTCTAGCCTGTGTCTAACCTGTGTCTAGCCTGTGTCTAGCCTGTGTCTAGCCTGTGGCTTGCCTGTGTCTAGCCTGTGTCTAGCCTGTGTCTAGCCTGTGTCTATCCTGTATTTAACCTGTGTCTAGCCTGTACCTAGCCAGTGCCTAGCCTGTACCTAGCCAGTGCCTAGCCTGTACCTAGCCAGTGCCTAGCCTGTACCTAGCCAGTGTCTAGCCTGTGCCTAGCCATTGTCTAGCCTGTACCCAGCCAGTGTCTAGCCTGTGCCTAGCCAGTTTGTAGCCTGTGTCTAGCCTGTGCTTAGCCAGTGTCTAGCCTGTGCCAAGCCAGTGTCTAGCCTGTGTCTAGCCAGTGTCTAGCCTGTGTCTAGCCTGTGTCTAGCCTGTGTCTATCCTGTGTCTACCCCTGTGTCCAGCCTGTGTCTAGCCTGTGTCTAGCCTGTGTCTAGCCTGTGTCTAGCCTGTGTCTAGCCTGTGTCTAGCCTGTGTCTAGCCTGTGTCTAGCCTGTGTCTAGCCTGTGCATAGCCTGTGCCAAGCCTATGTCTAGCCTGTGTCTAGCCTGTGTCTAGCCTGTGTCTAGCCTCTGTCTCAGCCTGTGTCTAGCCTGTGTCTAGCCTGTGTCTAGCCTGTGTCTAGCCTGTGTCTAGCCTGTGTCTAGCCTGTGTCTAGCCTGTGTCTAGCCTGTGCCTTGCCTGAGACTGGCATGTGAATAGCGTTTGCCTAGCCAGTGTCTAGCCAATGCCTAGCCTGTGCCTAGCCTGTGCCTAGCCAGTGTCTAGCCTTTGTCTAGCCTGTGCATAGCCTGAGTCTAGCCAGTGTATAGCCTCTGTCTAGCCTGTGTCTAGTCTGTGTCTTGACGGTGTCTAGCCTGTGCCTAGCCTGTGCCAAGCCTGTGTCTAGCCTGTGAATGCCTGTGCCTAGCCTGTGCCTAGCCTGTGCCTAGCCTGTGCCTAGCCTGTGCCTAGCCTGTGTCTAGCCTGTGTCTAGCCTGTGTCTAGCCTGTGTCTAGCCTGTGTCTAGCCTGTGTCTAGCCTGTGTCTAGCCTGTGTCTAGCCTGTGTCTAGCCTCTTTCTAGCCTGTGTCTAGCCTGTGTCTAGCCTGTGTCTAGCCTGTGTCTAGCCTGTGTCTAGCCTGTGTCTAGCTTGTGTCTGGCCTGTGTCTAGCCTGTGTCTAGCCTGTGTCTAGCCTGTGTCTAGCACGTGTCTAGCCTGTGTCTAGCCTGTGTCTAGCCTGTGTCTAGCCTGTGTCTAGCCTGTGTCTAGCCTGTGTCTAGCCTGTGTCTAGCCTGTGTCTAGCCTGTGTCTAGCCTGTGTTTAACCTGTGTCTACCCTGTGTCTAACCTGTGTCTAGCCTGTGTCTATCCTGTGTCTAGCCTGTGTCTAGCCTGTGCCTAGCCTGTGCCTAGCCTGTGCCTAGCCTGTACCTAGCCTGTGCCTAGCCTGTAACCTAGCCAGTGCCTAGCCTGTGCCTAGCCAGTGCCTAGCCTGTGCCTAGCCAGTGTCCTAGCCTGTGCCCTAGCCTGTGCCTAGCCTGTGCCTAGCCTGTGCCTAGCCTGTGCCTAGCCTAGCCTGTGTCTAGCCTGTGCCTAGCCTGCTAGCCTGTGTCTAGCCTGTGCCTAGCCTGTGTCTAGCCTGTGTCTAGCCTGTGTGTCTAGCCTGTGTCTAGCCTGTGTCTAGCCTGTGTCTAGCCTGTGTCTAGCCTGTGTCTAGCCTGTGTCTAGCCTGTGTCTAGCCTGTGTCTAGCCTGTGTCTAGCCTGTGTCTAGCCTGTGTCTAGCCTGTGTCTAGCCTGTGTCTAGCCTGTGTCTAGCCTGTGTCTAGCCTGTGTCTAGCCTGTGTCTAGCCTGTGTCTAGCCTGTGTCTAGCCTGTGTCTAGCCTGTGTCTAGCCTGTGCCTAGCCAGTTCTGGCCTGTGACTAGCCTGTGCCTAGCCAGTGTCTAGCCAGTGTCTAGCCTGTGCCTAGCCAGTGTCTAGCCTTTGTCTAGCCTGTGCCTAGCCTGTGTCTAGCCAGTGTCTAGCCTTTGCCTAGCCTGTGCCTGGCCTAGCCTGTGCCTAGCCTGTACCTAGCCAGTGCCTAGCCTGTACCTAGCCAGTGCCTAGCCTGTACCTAGCCAGTGCCCAGCCTGTACCTAGCCAGTGCCCAGCCTGTACCTAGCCAGTGCCTAGCCTGTGCCTAGCCTGTACCTAGCCAGTGCCTAGCCTGTACCTAGCCAGTGCCTAGCCTGTGCCTAGCCAGTGTCTAGCCTGTGCCTAGCCTGTGCCTAGCCTGTCTAGCCTGTGTCTCAGCCTGTGCCTAGCCTGTGCTAGCCTGTGCCTAGCCTGTGCCTAGCCTGTGCCTAGCCTGTGCCTAGCCTGTGCCTAGCCTGTGCCTAGCCTGTGCCCTAGCCTGTGCCTAGCCTGTGCCTAGCCTGTGCCTAGCCTGTGCCTAGCCTGTGCCTAGCCTGTGCCTAGCCTGTGCCTAGCCTGTGCCTAGCCTGTGCCTCAGCCTGTGCCTAGCCTGTGCCTAGCCTGTGCCTAGCCTGTGCCTAGCCTGTGCCTAGCCTGTGCCTAGCCTGTGCCTAGCCTGTGTCTAGCCTGTGCCTAGCCTGTGCCTAGCTTGCCTGGCCTAGGCCTGTGCCTAGCCTGTGTCTAGCCTGTGTCTAGCCTGTGTCCAGCCTGTGGCTCT
Source organism: Zaprionus indianus (assembly GCA_018904595.1). Lineage (NCBI taxonomy): Eukaryota > Metazoa > Arthropoda > Insecta > Diptera > Drosophilidae > Zaprionus > Zaprionus indianus. The sequence continues at coordinate 1,637 of JAEIHA010000908.1, read as the reverse complement.
AGCCTGTGTCTAGCCTGTGTCTAGCCTGTGTCTAGCCGGATGTCTAGCCTGTGTCTAGCCTGTGTCTAGCCTGTGTCTAGCCTGTGTCTAGCCTGTGTCTAGCCTGTGTCTAGCCTGTGTCTAGCCTGTGTCTAGCCTGTGTCTAGCCTGTGTCTCAGCCTGTGTCTAGCCTGTGTCTAGCCTGTGTCTAGCCTGTGTCTAGCCTGTGTCTAGCCTGTGTCTAGCCTGTGTCTAGCCTGTGTCTAGCCTGTGTCTAGCCTGTGTCTAGCCTGTGTCTAGCCTGTGTGTGTGTCTAGCCTGTGTCTAGCCTGTGTCTAGCCTGTGTCTAGCCTGTGTCTAGCCTGTGTCTAGCCTGTGTCTAGCCTGTGTCTAGCCCTGTGTCTAGCCTGTGTCTAGCCTGTGTCTAGCCTAGCCTGTGTCCAGCCTGTGTCTAGCCTGTGTCTAGCCTGTGTCTAGCCTGTGTCTAGCCTGTGTCTAGCCTGTGTTTAGCCTGTGTCTAGCCTGTGTCTAACCTGTGTCTCAGCCTGTGTCTAGCCTGTGTCTAGCCTGTGTTAGCTTGCCTGTGTCTAGCCTATGTCTAGCCTGTGTCTAGCCTGTGTCTAGCCTGTGTCAAGCCTGTGCCTTGCCTGTGCTAGCCTGTGACTGCCTGTGCCTAGCCTGTGTCTAGCCTGTGCCTAGCCTGAGCCTAGCCTGTGCCTAGCCTGTGCCTAGCCTGTGCCTAGCCTGTGTCTAGCCACTGTGCCTAGCCTGTGCCTGGCCTGTGCCTAGCCTGTGCTGGCCTGTGCCTAGCCTGTGCCTAGCCTGTGTCTAGCCTGTGTCTAGCTTGTGCTAGCTTGTGTTGGCCTGTGTCTAGCCTGTGTCTAGCCTGTGTCTAGCCTGTGTCTAGCCTGTGTCTAGCCTGTGTCTAACCTGTGTCTAGCCTGTGTCTAGCCTGTGTCTAGCCTGTGTCTAGCCTGTGTCTAACCTGTGTGCCTTAGCCCTGTGTCTAGCCTGTGTCTAGCCTGTGTCTAGCCTGTGTCTAGCCTGTGTCTAGCCTGAGTCTAGCCTGTGTCTAGCCTGTGAGTCTAGCCTGTGTCTAGCCTACAGGTCTAGCCTGTGTCTAGCCTGTGTCTAGCCTGTGTCTAGCCTGTGTCTAGCCTCAGGTCTAGCCTGTGTCTAGCCTGTGTTTAACCTTGTGTCTAGCCTGTGGCCTAACCTGTGTCTAGCTCAGTCTAGCCTGTCTAGCCCATGGCTTGCCTGTGTCTAGCCTGCTGTGTCTAGCTCCGCTGTGTCTAGCCTGTGTCTAGCTTCAGTCTAGCGTGTGTCTAGCCTGTGTTAGGGCCTGTGTCTACAGCCTGTTTCCTAGCCTGTGTTCAGCCCAGGTCTAGCTCCATTTTGCCTGTGTTCAGCCCGCTGCAGGTTTAGCCTGTGTCTAGCCTTCAGGTCTAGCCTGAGTCTAGCCTGTGTCTAGCCTGTGTCTAGCCTGTGTCTAGCCTGCGTCTAGCCTTTTCAGGTCTAGCCTGTGTCTAGCCTGTGTTCAGCCTGTGTCTAGCCCCTGTGTCTAGCCTGTGTCTAGCCTGTGTCTAGTCTGTGCCAAGCCAGTGTCTAGCCAGTGTCTAGCCTGTGCCTAGCCAGTGTCTAACCCAGTATAGCCTGTG
>JAEIHA010000907.1:0-27508 GCA_018904595.1 Zaprionus indianus | reverse complement strand
AGCCTGTGTCTCGGGCCTGTGTCTAGCCTGTGTCTAGCCTGTGCTCCAACCTGTGTTCAGCCTGTGTCTAGCCTGTTTCCAGCCTGTGTCTAGCCTGTGTTTAGCCGGTGTCTAGCCTGTGTCTAGCCCAGTTCAGCCTTTGGGCCGTTGTGTCTAGCTTGTGTCTAGCCTTGTGTCTAGCCTGTGTCCAGCCTTTGTCTAGCCTGTGTCTAGCCTTGTGTCTAGCCTGTGTCTAGCTTGTGTCTAGCCTGCAGTCTAGCCTCACAGAGGCTAGCCTGTGTCTAGCCTGTGTCTAGCCAGTGTCTTGCCTGTGTCTTGCCTGTGTCTAGCCTGTGTCTAGCCTGTGTCTTGCCTGTGTCTTGCCTGTGTCTAGCCTGTGCCTTGCCTGAGACTGGCATGTGTCTTGCCTGTGTCTTGCCTGTGTCTAGCCTGTGCCTTGCCTGAGACTGGCATGTGGATAGCGTGTGCGTACCCAGTGGCACCAACCCGGGCCAGCCCACGCCTAGCCTGAGCCTAGCCTCCCAGCCTAGCCAGTGTTCAGCCTTTTTCTAGCCTGTGCATAGCCAGAGTCTGAGCCAGTGTATAGCCCTGTCTAGCCTGTGTCTAGTCTGTGTCTTGACGATGTCTAGCCTGTGTCAGCCTGTGCCTAGTCTGTGCCAAGCCTGTCTCCAGCCTGTGCCTAGCCTGTGTCTAGCCTGTGTCCAGTCTGTGCCTAGCCTGTGAACTAGCCTTTGCCTAGCCTGTGCCTAGCCCAGGGTTTGGCCTGTGCCTAGTCTGTGTCTAGCCAGTGTCACAGCCTGTGTCTAGCCTGTGTCTAGCCTGTGTCTCAGCCTGTGTCTAGCCTGTGCTAGCCTGAGACGAGCGCAGTGGTGCGGCGCTTGATGCAGCCATGTGCCCAGCCCGTGTCTAGCCTGTATCAGCCAGGTCCAGCCTTTGCTAGCATGTGTGCCTAGCAAGTTCTAGCCTGTGCCAAGCCAGTGCCTAGCCTGTGCCACAGCCAGTGCCTAGCCTGTGCCAAGCCGGTGCCTAGCCTAGTGCCAAGCCTGTGCCCAGCGTGTGCCTAGTCCTGTTTCAAGCCTGTGCATGGCCGGAGCCTGGCCGCTAGCCTGTACCCAGCCGGTGTCTAGCCTGTGCCTCAGCCTGCGTCTAGCCGGTGTTTAGCCTGAGCCTAGCCTGGCCTAGCCTCTGTCTAGCCTGTGTCCTGTAACCTGTGTCTAGCCAGTGCCTAGCCTGTTTTTTAGCCTGTGCCTAGCCTGTGTCTAGCCTGTGTCTAGCCTGTGTCTAGCCTGTGCCTGTGTCAGCCCATGTCTAGCCTGTGCCTAGCCTGTGTCTAGCCTGTGCCTAGCCTGTGCCTAGCCTGTGCCTAGCCTGTGTCTAGCCTGTGCCTGGCCTGTGCCTAGCCTGTGCCTAGCCTGTGCCTAGCCAGTGTGCCTAGCCTGTGCCCAGCCTGTGTCTAGCCTGTGTCTAGCCTATGCCTTGCCTGTGTTCAGCCTGTGCTTAGCCTGTGTGCCTAGCCTGTGTCTAGCCTGTGTCTAGCCTGTGCCTTAGCCTGTGTCTAGCCTGTGCCTAGCCTGTGCCTAGCCTGTGCTAGCCTGTGCTCTAGCCTTGTGTCTAGCCTGTGTCTAGCCTGTGTCAGCCTGTGCATCAGCCTGTGTCCTAGCCTGTGTCTAGCCTGTGTCTAGCCTGTGTCTAGCCTGTGTCTAGCCTGTGTCTAGCCTGTGTCTGGCCTGTGTCTAGCTGCAGGGTCAAGCCTGTGTCTATGCTGTGTCTAGCCTGTGACCTAGCCTGTGTCTAGCCTGTGTCTAGCCTGTGTCTAGCCTGTGTCCAGCCTGTGCTAGCGTGTGCCTAGCCTGTGTCCAGCACCAGTGTCTAGCCTGTGTCTAGCCTGTGTCTAGCCTGTGTCTAGCCAGTGTCTAGCCTGTGTCTAGCCTGTGTCCAGCCTGTGTGATACCTCCAGCCTGTGTCTAGCCTGTGCCTAGCCTGCTTCTAGCCAGTGTCTAGCTTGTGTCTAGCCTGTGCCTAGCCAGGGTCTAGCCTGTGCCTGTGTGTCCTCTGCTAGTGTGCTTAGCCTAGGTCTAGCCTGTGCCCAGCCTGTGCCTGGCCTGTGTCTGGCCATTTCTAGCCTGGTGCCTAGCTCAGTGTCCAGCCTGTGTCTACCAGTGCCTAGTCCTGTGCCTGTGACTAGCCTGCGCCTAGCCTGTGCCTAGCCTGTGCCTAGCCAGTGCCTAGCCTGTGCCTAGCCTAGCTAGCCTGTGCTAGCCTGTGTCTAGCCTGTGCCTAGCCTGGTGACTCTGCCGGTGCCTGCCTGTGTCCTAGCCTGGTGCCTAGCCTGTGCCTAGCCAGCCTGTGCTAGCCTGTGCCTAGCCTGTGCCTAGCTATTGTCCCTAGCCTGTGCCCAGCCTGTGCCTAGCCTGTGTCTAGCCTCTGTGCCTTGTGCCTTGCCTGTGACCGGCATGTGGCCAGCCTGTGTGTCTGTGTCTAGCCTGCGTCTAGCCTGTGTCTAGCCTGTGTCTAGCCTGTGTCTAGCTTGGTGTCTAGCCTGTGCCTAGCCTGTGTCTGGCCTGTATAGCCTGTGTCTAGCCTGTGCCCAGCCTGTGTCTAGCCTGTGCCTAGCCTGTGCCTGGGCCTGTGCCTAGCCTGTGTCTAGCCTAGTGTCCAAGCCTGTGCCTAGCCAGTGTGTAGCCTGTGTCTAGCCTGTGCCTAGCCAGGTGTCTAGCCTGTGTCTAGCCGGTGTCTAGCCTGGCCTAGCCTGTGCCAAGCCTGTGTCCCAGCCTGTGCCTAGCCTGTGTCTAGCCTGTGTCTAGCCTGTGTCTGCCTGTGCCTAGCCTGTGCCTAGCCTGTGTCCAGCCTTTGTCTTGCTTGTGACTGGCCTGTGTCTAGCCTGTGCCTAGCCAGTGTTACTGCCTGTGTCTAGCCTGTGTCTTAGCCTGAGCCAAGCTTGTGCCTAGCTTGTGTCTAGCCTGTGTCTAGCCTGTGCCATCAGCCTTTGCTGCCAGTGTCTAGCCCGCCTGTGTCTAGCCTGTAGTCTAGCATGTGTCTAGCCTGTGTCTAGCCTGTGTCTAGCCTGTGTCTAGCCTGTGTCTAACCTGTGTCCAGCCTGTGCCTAGCCTGGCCTAGCCTGTGTCTAGCCTGTGTCTAGCCTGTGTCTAGCCTGTGTCTAGCCTGTGTCTAGCCTGTGTCTAGCTGTGTGTCTAGCCTGTGTCTCAGCCTGTGTCCAGCCTGTGTCTGGCCGCGTGCTAGCCTGTGTCTAGCCTGTCCCTAGCCTGTGATCTAGCCTGTGTCTAGCCTGTGTCTAGCCTGTGTCTAGCCTGTGTCTAGCCTGTGTCTATCCCAGTCTAGCCTGTGTCTAGCCTGTGTCTAGCACTGTGTCTAGCCTTGTGTCTAGCCAGTGTCTAGCCTGTGTCTAGCCTGTGTCTAGCCTTCCTAGCTGTCTAGCCTGTGCCTAGCCTGTGTCTAGCCTGTGTCTAGCCTGTGTCTAGCCTGTGTCTAGCCTGTGTCTAGCCTGTGTCTAGCCTGTGTCTAGCCTGCGTCTAGCCTGTGCCTTGCCTGTGACTTGCATGTCAACCCATGTGCCTAGCCTGTGCCTAGCCTGTGTCTAGCCTGTGTCTAGCCTGTGTCTAGCCTGTGTCTAGCCTGTGTCTAGCCTGTGTCTAGCCTGTGTCTAGCCTGTGTCCCGTGCCTTGCCTAGCCAGTGTCTAGCCTGTGCCTAGCCTGTGTCCAGCCTTGTGTCTAGCCTGTGTCTAGCCTGTGCCTAGCCTGTGTCTAGCCTGTGTCTAGCCTGTGCCTAGCCTGTGTCTAGGCTGTGCCTAGCCAGTGCCTAGCCTGTGCCTAGCCTGTGCCTAGCCTGTGTCTAGCCTGTGTCTAGCCTGGTGTCTAGCCTGTGTCTAGCCTGTGTCTAGCCTGTGTCTAGCCTGTGTCTAGCCTGTGCCCAGCCTGTGTCTAGCCTGTGTCCAGCCTGTGTCTAGCCTGTGTCTAGCCTGTGTCTAGCCTGTGTCTAGCCTGTGTCTAGCCTGTGTCCAGCCTGTGTCTAGCCAGTGTCTAGCCTGTGTCTAGCCTGTGTCTAGCCTGTGTCTAGCCTGTGCCTAGCCTGTGTCTAGCCTGTGCCTAGCCTGTGCCTAGCCTGTGTCTAGCCTGTGCCTAGCCTGTGTCTAGCCTGTGCCTAGCCTGTGTCTAGCCTGTGTCTAGCCTGTGCCTAGCCTGTGTCTAGCCTGTGTCTAGCCTGTGCCTAGCCTGTGTCTAGCCTGTGCCTAGCCAGTGTTCAGCCAGTGTCCAGCCTGTGTCTAGCCTGTGTCCTAGCCTGTGCCTAGCCTGTGTCTAGCCTGTGTCTAGCCTGTGTCTAGCCTGTGTCTAGCCTGTGTCTAGCCTGTGCCTAGCCTGTGTCTAGCCTGTGTCTAGCCTGTGCCTGCCCTGTGTCTGGCATGTGCCTAGCCTGTGCCTAGCCAGTGTCTAGCCTGTGCCTTGCCTGAGACTGGCATGTGCATAGCCTGTGCCCTAGCCAGTGCCTAGCCTGTGCCTAGCCTGTGCCTAGCCTGTGCCTAGCCTGTGTCTAGCCTTTGTCTAGCCTGTGTCTAGCCTGTGCCCAGCCTGTGTCTAGCCTGTGTCTAGCCTGTGTCTAGCCTGTGCCTGGCCTGTGCCTAGCCTGTGTGTCTAGCCTGTGTCTAGCCTGTGTCTAGCCTGTGTCTAGCCTGTGTCTAGCCAGGCTAGCCTGTGCCTAGCCTGTGTCTAGCCTGTGCCTAGCCTGTGTCTAGCCTGTGTCTAGCCTGTGTCTAGCCTGTGTCTAGCCTGTGTCTAGCCTGTGTCTAGCCTGTGTCTAGCCTGTGTCTAGCCTGTGTCTAGCCTGTGCCTTGCCTGTGTCTAGCCTGTGCCTAGCCTGTGTCTAGCCTGTGTCTAGCCTGTGTCTAGCCTGTGTCTAGCCTGTGTCTAGCCTGTGTCTAGCCTGTGCCTAGCCTGGGCCTAGCCTGTGCCTAGCCTGTGCCTAGCCTGTGCTAGCCTGTGCCTAGCCTGTGTCTAGCCTGTGTCTAGCCTGTGTCTAGCCTGTGTCTAGCCTGTGTCTAGCCTGTGTCTAGCCTGTGTCTAGCCTGTGTCTAGCCTGTGTCTAGCCTGTGTCTAGCCTGTGTCCAGCCTGTGCCTAGCCTGTGTCTAGCCTGTGTCTAGCCTGTGCCTAGCCTGTGCCTAGCCTGTGCCTAGCCTGTGCCTAGCCTGTGCCTAGCCTGTGCCTAGCCTGTGCTAGCCTGTGCCTAGCCTGTGTCTAGCCTGTGCCTAGCCTGTGTCTAGCCTGTGCCTAGCCTGTGTCTAGCCTGTGTCCTGCCTGTGTCTAGCCTGTGCCTAGCCTGTGCCTAGCCTGTGCCTAGCCTGTGCCTAGCCTATGTCGCTTGTTCTAGCCTGTGTCTAGCCTGTGCTAGCCTGTGCCTGCTAGACAGGCATGTGCCTAGCCTGTGCCTAGCCTGTGTCTAGCCCAGTGCCTAGCCTGTGCCTAGCCTGTGTCTAGCCTGTGTCTAGCCTGTGCCTAGCCTGTGTCTCATGCCTGCCAGCCTAGTGCCTAGCCTGTGCCTAGCCTGTGCCTAGCCTGTGCCTGGCCTGTGTCTAGCCTGTGCCTAGCCTGTGCCTAGCCCGTGTCAAGCCTGTGTCTAGCCTGTGTCTAGCCTTTTACTAGCCTGTGTCTAGCCTGTGTCTAGCCTGTGTCTAGCCTGTGTCTAGCCTGTGTCTAGCCTGTGCCTAGCCTGTGTCTAGCCTGTGTCTAGCCTGTGTCTAGCCTGTGTCTAGCCTGTGCCTAGCCTGTGCTTAGCCTGTGTCTAGCCTGTGCCTAGCCTGTGCTAGCCTGTGTCTAGCCTGTGCCTAGCCTGTGCCTAGCCCGTGTCAAGCCTGTGTCTAGCCTGTGTCTAGCCTGTGTCTAGCCTGTGTCTAGCCTGTGTCTAGCCTGTGTCTAGCCTGTGTCTAGCCTGTGTCTAGCCTGTGTCTAGCCTGTGTCTTGCCTGTGTCTAGCCTGTGTCTAGCCTGTGTCTAGCCTGCCTAGCCTGTGTCTAGCCTGTGTCCAGCCTGTGTCTAGCCTGTGCCTAGCCTGTGCCTAGCCTGTGCCTAGCCTGTGCCTAGCCTGTGTCTAGCCTGTGCCTAGCCTGTGCCTAGCCTGTGTCTAGCCTGTGTCCAGCCTGTGTCTAGCCTGTGTCTAGCCTGTGCCTAGCCTGTGTCTAGCCTGTGTCTAGCCTGTGTCTAGCCTGTGTCTAGCCTGTGCCTAGCCTGTGCCTAGCCTGTGTCTAGCCTGTGTCTAGCCTGTGCCTTGCCCAGACTGGCCTGTGCTAGCCTGTGCCTAGCCAGTGTCTAGCCTGTGTCTAGCCTGTGCCTTGCCTGTGTCTAGCCTGGTCTAGCCTGTGTCTAGCCTGTGCCTAGCCTGTGACCAGCCTGTGTTTAGCCTGTGCCTAGCCTGTGTCTAGCCTGTGTCCAGCCTGTGTCTAGCCTGTGTCTAGCCTGTGCCTAGCCTGTGTCCAGCCTGTGCCTAGCCAGTGTCTAGCCTGTGTCTAGCCTGTGCCTAGCCTGTGTACTAGCCTGTGTCTAGCCTGTGTCTAGCCAGTGCCCAGCCTGTGTCTAGCCTGTGTCTAGCCTGTGTCTAGCCTGTGTCTAGCCTGTGCCATAGCCTGTGTGCTAGCCTGTGTCTAGCCTGTGCCTAGCCTGTGCCTAGCCTGTGTCTAGCCTGTGCCTAGCCTGTGTCTAGCCTGTGCCTAGCCTGTGCCTAGCCAGTGTCTAGCCTGTGTCTAGCCTGTGCTAGCCAGTGCCTAGCCTGTGTCTAGCCTGTGCTAGCCTGTGTCTAGCCAGTGCCTAGCCTGTGTCTAGCCTGTGTCTAGCCTTGTCTAGCCTGTGTCTTAGCCTGTGCCTAGCCAGTGTCTAGCCTGTGTCTAGCCTGTGCCTAGCCTGTGCCCAGCCTGTGCCTGGCCAGTGTCTAGCCTGTGCCTAGCCTGTGCCTAGCCTGTGTCTAGCCTGTGCCTAGCCAGTGTCTAGCCTAGCCTGTGCCTAGCCTGTGCCTAGCCTGTGCCTAGCCTGTGTCTAGCCTGTGTCTAGCCTGTGCCTTGCCTAAGACTGCATGTGCATAGCCTGTGCCTAGCCCAGTGTCTAGCCTAGTGTCTAGCCTGTGTCTAGCCTGTGTCTAGCCTATGTCTAGCCTGTGTCTAGCCTGTGTCTAGCCTGTGTCTAGCCTGTGTCTAGCCTGTGTCTAGCCTGTGTCTAGCCTGTGTCTAGCCTGTGTCTAGCCTGTGTCTGGCCTGTGTCTAGCCTGTGTCTAGCCTGTGTCTAGCCTGTGTCTAGCCTGTGTCTAGCCTGTGCCTAGCCTGTGTCTAGCCTGTGTCTAGCCTGTGCCTCTAGCCTGTGTCTAGCCTGTGCCTAGCCTGTGCCTAGCCAGTGTCTAGCCTGTGTCTAGCCTGTGCCTAGCCTGTGTCAGCCTGTGTCTAGCCAGTGCTAGCCTGTGTCTAGCCTGTGTCTAGCCTGTCGTTTAGCCTGTGTCTAGCCTGTGTCTAGCCTGTGTCTAGCCTGTGCCTAGCCAGTGCCAGCCTGTGTCAGCCTAGCCTGTGCCTAGCCTGTGTCTAGCCTGTGTCTAGCCTGTGTCTAGCCTGTGTCTAGCCTGTGCCTAGCCAGTGTCTAGCCTGTGTCTAGCCTAGCCTAGCCTGTGTCTAGCCTGTGCCTAGCCTGTGTCCTAGCCTGTGCCTAGCCAGTGTCTAGCCTGTGTCTAGCCTGTGCCTTGCCTGTGACTGGCCTGTGTCTAGCCTGTGCCTAGCCTGTGTCTAGCCTGTGCCTAGCCTGTGCCTAGCCTGTGTCTAGCCTGTGCCTAGCCTGTGTCTAGCCTGTGTCTAGCCTGTGTCTAGCCTGTGCCTAGCCTGTGTCTAGCCTGTGTCTAGCCTGTGCCTAGCCTGTGCCTAGCCTGTGTCTAGCCTGTGTCTAGCCTGTGCCTTGCCTGAGACTGGCATGTGCATAGCCTGTGCCTAGCCAGTGTCTAGCCTGTGTCTAGCCTGTGTCTAGCCTGTGTCTAGCCTAGCCAGCCTGTGCCTAGCCTGTGTCTAGCCTGTGTCTAGCCTGTGTCTAGCCAGTGTCTAGCCTGTGTCTAGCCTGTGTCTAGCCTGTGTCTAGCCTGTGTCTAGCCTGTGTCTAGCCTGTGCCTGCAGCCTGTGTGCCTAGCCTGTGTCTAGCCTGTGTCTAGCCTGTGACTAGCCTGTGTCTAGCCTGTGCCTAGCCTGTGTCTAGCCTGTGCCTAGCCTGTGCCTAGCCTGTGCTAGCCTGTGCCTAGCCTGTGTCTAGCCTGTGTCTAGCCTGTGCCTAGCCTGTGTCTAGCCTGTGCCTAGCCAGTGTCTAGCCTGTGTCTAGCCTGTGCCTTGCCTGAGACTGGCATGTGCATAGCCTGTGCCTAGCCAGTGTCTAGCCTGTGTCTAGCCTGTGCCTTGCCTGAGACTAGCCTGTGCCTAGCCTGTGCCTAGCCAGTGTCTAGCCTGTGTCTAGCCTGTGCCTTGCCTGTGTCTAGCCTGTGCCTAGCCAGTGTCTAGCCTGTGCTCTAGCCTGTGTCTAGCCTGTGTCTAGCCTGTGTCTAGCCCAGTGTCTGGCCTGTTGCACTAGCCTGTGCCTAGCCTGTGTCTAGCCAGTGTCTAGCCTGTGTCTAGCCTGTGCCTTGCCTGTGACTAGCATGTGCATAGCCTGTGTCTAGCCTGTGTCTAGCCTGTGCCTAGCCTGTGCCTAGCCTGTGTCTAGCCTGTGTCTAGCCTGTGTCTAGCCTGTGTCTAGCCTGTGCCTAGCCTGTGTCTAGCCTGTGTCTAGCCTGTGTCTAGCCTGTGTCTAGCCTGTGTCTAGCCTGTGTCTAGCCTGTGCCTTGCTAGCCTGTGTCTGGCCTGTGTCTAGCCTGTGCCTAGCCTGTGTCTAGCCTGTGCCTAGCCTGTGCCTTGCCTGTGTCTGGCCTGTGTCTAGCCTGTGTCTAGCCTGTGTCTAGCCTGTGTCTAGCCTGTGCCTAGCCTGTGCCTAGCCTGTGTCTAGCCTGTGTCTAGCCTGTGCCTAGCCTGTGACTAGCCATGTGTGAGCCTAGCCTGTGTCTAGCCTGTGTCTAGCCTGTGTCTAGCCTGTGTCTAGCCTGTGTCTAGCCTGTGTCTAGCCTGTGTCTAGCCTGTGTCTAGCCTGTGTCTGGCCTGTGTCTAGCCTGTGTCTAGCCTGTGTCTAGCCTGTGTCTAGCCTGTGTCTAGCCTGTGCCTAGCCTGTGTCTAGCCTGTGCCTAGCCTGTGCCTAGCCTGTGTCTAGCCTGTGTCTAGCCTGTGTCTAGCCTGTGCCTAGCCTGTGTCTAGCCTGTGTCTAGCCTGTGCATAGCCTGTGTCTAGCCTGTGTCTAGCCTGTGTCTAGCCTGTGCCTAGCCTGTGTCTAGCCTGTGCCTAGCCTGTGTCTAGCCTGTGCCTAGCCTGTGTCTAGCCTGTGCCTAGCCTGTGTCTAGCCTGTGCTAGCCAGTCAGCCTGTGTCTAGCCTGTGTCTAGCCTGTGTCTAGCCTGTGTCTAGCCTGTGTCTAGCCTGTGTCTAGCCTGTGCATAGCCTGTGCCTAGCCTGTGTCTAGCCTGTGTCTAGCCTGTGCTAGCCTGTGTCTAGCCTGGCATGTCTAGCCTGTGTCTAGCCTGTGCCTAGCCTGTGTCTAGCCTGTGTCCTAGCCTGCTGTGCCTAGCCTAGCCTGTGTCTAGCCTGTGTCTAGCCTGTGTCTAGCCTGTGTCTAGCCTGTGTCTAGCCTGTGTCTAGCCTGTGTCTAGCCTGTGCCCAGCCTGTGCCTAGCCTGTGCCTAGCCTGTGTCTAGCCTGTGCCTAGCCTGTGTCTAGCCTGTGTCTAGCCTGTGCCTTGCCTGTGTCTAGCCTGTGCCTAGCCTGTGCCTAGCCTGTGCCCCAGCCTGTGTCTAGCCTGTGCCTAGCCTGTGTCTAGCCTGTGTCTAGCCTGTGCCTAGCCTGTGTCTAGCCTGTGTCTAGCCTGTGTTCTAGCCTGGCAGCCTGTGCCTAGCCTGTGTCTAGCCTGTGTCTAGCCTGTGTCTAGCCTGTGCCTTGCCTGTGACTGGCATGTGCATAGCCTGTGCCTAGCCAGTGTCTAGCTGCCTGTGCCTAGCCTGTGTCTAGCCTGTGCTCTAGCCTGTGCCTAGCCTGTGCCTAGCCCGTGCTCTAGCCTGTGCCTAGCCAGCTCTAGCCTGTGTCTAGCCTGTGCCTAGCCTGTGTCTAGCCTGTGTCTAGCCTGTGCCTAGCCTGTGACTGGCCTGTGTCTAGCCTGTGTCTAGCCTGTGTCTAGCCTGTGTCCTAGCCTGTAGCCCAGCCTTGCCTGTGACTGGCATGTGCATAGCCTGTGCCTAGCCAGTGTCTAGCCTGTGTCTAGCCTGTGCCTAGCCTGTGTCAGCCTGTGTCTAGCCTGTGTCTAGCCTGTGTCTAGCCTGTGTCTAGCCTGTGTCTAGCCTGTGTCTAGCCTGTGTCTAGCCTGTGCCTAGCCCAGTGTCTAGCCTGTGTCTAGCCTGTGTCTAGCCTGTGTCTAGCCTGTGTCTAGCCTGTGCCTTGCCTGTGACTGGCATGCATAGCCTGTGCCTAGCCAGTGTCTAGCCTGTGTCTAGCCTGTGTCTAGCCTGTGTCTAGCCTGTGTCTAGCCTGTGTCTAGCCTGTGTCTAGCCTGTGTCTAGCCTGTGCTGTGTCATAGCCTGTGTCTAGCCAGTGTCTAGCCTGTGTCTAGCCTGTGCCTAGCCTGTGACTGGCATGTGGCATAGCCTGTGCCTAGCCAGTGTCTAGCCTGTGTCTAGCCTGTGCCTAGCCTGTGTCTAGCCTGTGTCTAGCCCAGTGTCTAGCCTGTGTCTAGCCTGTGCCCTAGCCTGTGTCTAGCCTGTGTCTAGCCTGTGTCTAGCCTGTGTCTAGCCTGTGTCTAGCCTGTGTCTAGCCTGTGTCTAGCCTGTGTCTAGCCTGTGCCTAGCTGGCAGTGTCTAGCCTGTGCCTAGCCTGTGCCTAGCCTGTGTCTAGCCTGTGTCCTAGCCTGTGTCTAGCCTGTGCCTAGCCTGTGTCTAGCCTGTGTCTAGCCTGTGTCTAGCCTGTGCCTAGCCTGTGTCTAGCCTGTGTCTAGCCTGTGTCTAGCCTGTGTCTAGCCTGTGTCTAGCCTGTGTCTAGCCTGTGCCTAGCCTGTGTCTAGCCTGTGCCTAGCCTGTGTCTAGCCTGTGTCTAGCCTGTGTCTAGCCTGTGTCTAGCCTGTGTCTAGCCTGTGTCTAGCCTGTGTCTAGCCTGTGCTGTGCCTGTGCCTAGCCTGTGTCTAGCCTGTGTCTAGCCTGTGTCTAGCCTGTGTCTAGCCTGTGTCTAGCCTGTGTCTAGCCTGTGTCTAGCCTGTGCCTAGCCTGTGTCTAGCCTGTGTCTAGCCTGTGTCTAGCCTGTGCCTAGCCTGTGTCTAGCCTGTGTCTAGCCTGTGTCTAGCCTGTGTCTAGCCTGTGTCTAGCCTGTGTCTAGCCTGTGCCTAGCCTGTGTCTAGCCTGTGTCTAGCCTGTGTCTAGCCTGTGTCTAGCCTGTGTCTAGCCTGTGTCTAGCCTGTGTCTAGCCTGTGTCTAGCCTGTGTCTAGCCTGTGTCTAGCCTGTGTCTAGCCTGTGTCTAGCCTGTGTCTAGCCTGTGTCTAGCCTGTGTCTAGCCTGTGACTGGCCTGTGCTAGCCTGTGCCTAGCCTGTGTCTAGCCTGTGTCTAGCCTGTGCCTTGCCTGAGACTGGCCTGTGTCTAGCCTGTGCCTAGCCAGTGTCTAGCCTGTGTCTAGCCTGTGCCTGCCTAGCCTGTGTCTAGCCTGTGTCTAGCCTGTGTCTAGCCTGTGTCTAGCCTGTGTCTAGCCTGTGCCTAGCCTGCCTGTGTCTAGCCTGTGTCTAGCCTGTGTCTAGCCTGTGCCTAGTGCCTGTGTCTAGCCTGTGTCTAGCCTGTGTCTAGCCTGTGCCTAGCCTGTGTCTAGCCTGTGCCTAGCCTGTGCCTGCAGCCAGTGTCCTAGCCTGTGTCTAGCCTGTGTCTAGCCTGTGTCTAGCCTGTGTCTAGCCTGGACTGCCTGTGTGCATACAGCCAGTGCCTAGCCTGTGTCTAGCCTGTGTCTAGCCTGTGCCTTGCCTGAGCTGGCATGTGCATAGCCTGTGCCTAGCCTGTGTCTAGCCTGTGTCTAGCCTGTGCCTAGCCTGTGTCTAGCCTGTGTCTAGCCTGTGTCCTAGCCTGTGTCTAGCCTGTGTCTAGCCTGTGTCTAGCCTGTGTCTAGCCTGTGTCTAGCCTGTGTCTAGCCTGTGCCTAGCCAGTGTCTAGCCTGTGTCTAGCCTGTGCCTAGCCTGAGCCTGGCCTGTGCCTAGCCTGTGCCTAGCCTGTGTCTAGCCTGTGTCTAGCCTGTGCCTAGCCTGTGCTGCCTGTGCCTAGCCTGTGCCTAGCCTGTGTCTAGCCTGTGCCTAGCCTGTGCCTAGCCAGTGCCTAGCCTGTGCCTGCTGTGCTAGCCTGTGTCTAGCCTGTGTCTAGCCTGTGTCTAGCCTGTGTCTAGCCTGTGCCTAGCCTGTGTCTAGCCTGTGTCTAGCCAGTGCCCAGCCTGTGTCTAGCCTGTGTCTAGCCTGTGTCTAGCCTGTGTCTAGCCTGTGTCTAGCCTGTGCCTAGCCTGTGTCTAGCCTGTGTCTAGCCTGCCTGTGTCTAGCCTGTGTCTAGCCTGTGTCTAGCCTGTGTCTAGCCTGTGTCTAGCCTGTGTCTAGCCTGTGTCTAGCCTGTGCCTAGCCTGTGTCTAGCCTGTGTCTAGCCTGTGCCTAGCCTGTGTCTAGCCTGTGTCTAGCCTGTGCCTAGCCTGTGTCTAGCCTGTGTCTAGCCTGTGTCTAGCCTGTGTCTAGCCTGTGTCTAGCCTGTGTCTAGCCTGTGCCTAGCCTGTGTCTAGCCTGTGTCTAGCCTGTGTCTAGCCTGTGCCTAGCCTGTGCCTAGCCTGTGCCTAGCCTGTGCCTAGCCTGTGTCTAGCCTGTGTCTAGCCTGTGTCTAGCCAGTGTCTAGCCTGTGTCTAGCCTGTGCCTAGCCTGTGCCTAGCCTGTGTCTAGCCAGTGTCTAGCCTGTGTCTAGCCTGTGCCTAGCCTGTGTCTAGCCTGTGCCTAGCCTGTGCCTAGCCTGTGTCTAGCCTGTGTCTAGCCTGTGTCTAGCCTGTGTCTAGCCTGTGTCTAGCCTGTGTCTAGCCTGTGCCTAGCCTGTGCCTAGCCTGTGCCTAGCCAGTGTCTAGCCTGTGTCTAGCCTGTGCCTAGCCTGTGACTAGCCTGTGCCTAGCCTGTGCCTAGCCTGTGTCTAGCCTGTGCCTAGCCTGTGCCTAGCCCTGTGTCTGTGCTGGCCTGTGTCTAGCCTGTGTCTAGCCTGTGTCTAGCCTGTGTTCTAGCCCAGTCTAGCCCTGTGCCTTGCCTGAGACTAGCCTGTGCCAGCCAGTGTCTAGCCCAGTCTAGCCTGTGCCTAGCCTGTGTCTAGCCTGTGTCTAGCCTGTGTCTAGCCTGTGTCTAGCCTGTGTCTAGCCTGTGTCTAGCCTGTGCCTAGCCTGTGTGCATAGCCTGTGCCTAGCCAGTGTCTAGCCTGTGTCTAGCCTGTGCCTAGCCTGTGACTAGCCTGTGCCTAGCCTGTGCCTAGCCAGTGTCTAGCCAGTGCCTAGCCTGTGCCTAGCCTGTGCCTAGCCTGTGTCTAGCCTGTGTCTAGCCTAGTGCCTGGCCTGTGTCATAGCCTGTGCCTAGCCAGTGTCTAGCCTGTGTCCAGCCTGTGTCTAGCCAGTGCAGCCTGTCATAGTCTAGCCTGTGCCTAGCCAGTGTTTAGCCTGTGCCTAGCCAGTGCCTAGCCTGTGCCTAGCCTGTGCCTAGCCTGTGCCTAGCCTGTGTCTAGCCTGTGTCTAGCCTGTGTCTAGCCTGTGCCTAGCCTGTGTCTAGCCTGTGTCTAGCCTGTGTCTAGCTGGTGTCTAGCCTGTGTCTAGCCTGTGTCTAGCCTGTGTCTAGCCTGTGTCTAGCCTGTGTCTAGCCTGTGTCTAGCCTGTGTCTAGCCTGTGTCTAGCCTGTGTCTAGCCTGTGTCTAGCCTGTGTCTAGCCTGTGCCTAGCCTGTGTCTAGCCTGTGGCCTAGCCTGTGTCTAGCCTGTGTCTAGCCTGTGTCTAGCCTGTGTCTAGCCTGTGCCTAGCCTGTGTCTAGCCTGTGCCTAGCCTGTGTCTAGCCTGTGTCTAGCCTGTGTCTAGCCTGTGCTAGCCTGTGTCTAGCCTGTGCCTAGCCTGTGTCTAGCCTGTGTCTAGCCTGTGTCTAGCCTGTGTCTAGCCTGTGTCTAGCCTGTGTCTAGCCTGTGTCTAGCCAGTGTCTAGCCTGTGCCTAGCCTGTGTCCTAGCCTGTGTCTAGCCTGTGTCTAGCCTGTGCCTAGCCCAGTCTAGCCTGTGTCTAGCCTGTGTCTAGCCAGTGTCTAGCCTGTGTCTAGCCTGTGTCTAGCCTGTGTCTAGCCTGTGTCTAGCCTGCTTGCCTAGCCTGTGTCTAGCCTGTGCTCAGCCCGTGTCTAGCCTGTGTCTAGCCCAGGTCTTGCCTGAGTCTAGCCAGTGTCTAGCCTGTGTCTAGCCTGTGTCTAGCCTGTGTCTAGCCAGTGTCTAGCCTGTGTCTGGCCTGTGCCTAGCCTGTGTCTAGCCTGTGCCTAGCCAGTGTCTAGCCTGTGCCTAGCCTGTGCCTAGCCAGTGTCTAGCCTGTGCCTAGCCTGTGTCTAGCCTCCCAGCCTAGCCTGTGTCTAGCCTGTGTCTAGCCTGTGCCTAGCCTGCTCCAGCCTGTGTCCAGCCTGTGTCTAGCCTGTGCAGCCTGTGTCTAGCCTGTGCTTAGCCTGTGTCTAGCCAGTGCCTAGCCTGTGCCTAGCCTGTGTCTAGCCTGTGTCTAGCCTGTGTCTAGCCTGTGTTCAGCCTAGCCTGTGTCTGGCCTGTGCCTAGCCTGTGTCTAGCCTGTGTCTAGCCCAGTGTCTAGCCTGTGCCTTGCCAGTGTCTAGCCTGTGTCTAGCCTGTGCCTAGCCTGTGTCTAGCCTGTGTCTAGCCTGTGTCTAGCCAGTGTCTAGCCTGTGCCTAGCCTGTGTCTAGCCTGTGCCTAGCCTGTGTCTAGCCTGTGTCTAGCCTGTGTCTAGCCTGTGCCTAGCCTGTGCCTAGCCTGTGTCTAGCCAGTGTCCAGCCTGTGTCTAGCCTGTGTCATAGCCTGTGTCTAGCCTGTGTCTGGGCCAGTGCCTAGCCTGTGTCTAGCCTGTGTCTAGCCTGTGTCTAGCCTGTGTCTAGCCAGTGTCTAGCCAGTGTCTAGCCTGTGTCTAGCCTGTGCCTAGCCTGTGCCTAGCCTGTGTCTAGCCTGTGTTTAGCCTGTGCCTAGCCTGTGTCTAGCCTGTGTCTAGCCTGTGTCTAGCTCAGGTCTAGCCTGTGTCTAGCCTCTGCCCAGCCTGAGTCTAGCCTGTGTCTAGCCTGTGTCTAGCCTGTGCCTAGCCTGTGTCTAGCCTGTGCCTAGCCTGTGTCTAGCTGGTCTAGCCTGTGCCTAGCCTGTGTCTAGCCTGTGTCTAGCCTGTGCCTAGCCTGAGTCTAGCCTGTGCCTAGCCTGTGCCTCTAGCCTGTGTCTAGCCTGTGTCTAGCCTGTGTCTAGCCTGTGTCTAGCCTGTGTCTAGCCAGTGTGTCTAGCCTGTGTCTAGCCTGTGTCTAGCCTGTGTCTGGCCTGTGCTAGCCTGTGTCTAGCCTGTGTCTAGCCTGTGTCTAGCCTGTGTCTAGCCTGTGTCTAGCCTGTGTCTAGCCTGTGCCCAGCCTTGCCCTAGCCTGGCATGTCTAGCCTGTGCCTAGCCAGTGTCTAGCCTGTGTCTAGCCTGTGTCTAGCCTGAGACTGGCATGTGCTAGCCTGTGCCTAGCCAGTGTCTAGCCTGTGTCTAGCCTGTGCCTAGCCTGTGTCTAGCCTGTGTCTAGCCTGTGCCTAGCCTGTGTCTAGCCTGTGTCTAGCCTGTGTCTAGCCTGTGACTGGCATGTGTCTAGCCTGTGTCTAGCCTAGTGTCTAGCCTGTGCCTTGCCTGTGCCTAGCCTGTGCCTAGCCGTGCCATGTGCATAGCCTGTGTCTAGCCAGTGTCTAGCCTGTGTCTAGCCTGTGCCTAGCCTGAGTCTAGCCGTGTTCATCCGTCTAGCCTGTGTCTAGCCTGTGCCTAGCCTGTGTCTAGCCTGTGTCTAGCCTGTGCCTAGCCTGTGTCTAGCCTGTGCCTAGCCTGTGTCTAGCCTGTGTCTAGCCTGTGCCTAGCCCTGTGTCTAGCCTGTGCCTAGCCTGTGTCTGGCCTGTGTCTAGCCTGTGTCTAGCCTGTGCCTAGCCTGTGCCTAGCCTGTGCCTAGCCTGTGCCTAGCCTGTGTCTAGCCTGTGTCTAGCCTGTGCCTAGCCTGTGTCAGGCCTGTGCCTAGCCTGTGTGCCCAGCCTAGCCTGTGCTCAGCCTGTGCCTAGCCTGTGTCTAGCCTGTGTCTAGCCTGTGTCTAGCCTGTGTCTAGCCTGTGTCTAGCCTCAGCCTAGCCTGTGTCTAGCCTGTGTCTAGCCTGTGTCTAGCCTGTGTCTAGCCTGTGTCTAGCCTGTGTCTAGCCTGTGCCTAGCCTGTGTGCCTGTGCTGGCCAGCTAGCCAGCCAGCTAGCCTGTGTCTAGCCTGTGCCTTAGCCTGGCATGTCTAGCCTGTGTCTAGCCTCTGTGTCTAGCCTGTGTCTAGCCTGTGTCTAGCCTGTGTCTAGCCTGTGTCTAGCCTGTGTCTAGCCTGTGTCTAGCCTGTGCCTAGCCTGTGTTCAGCCTGTGTCTAGCCTGTGTCTAGCCAGTGTCTAGCCTGTGCCCAGCCTGTGCCTAGCCTGTGTCTAGCCTGTGTCTAGCCTGTGCCTAGCCTGTGTCTAGCCAGTGCCTAGCCTGTGTCTAGCCTGTGTCTACCCTAGCCTGTGTCTAGCCTGTGTCTAGCCTGTGGTCTAGCCTGTGCCTAGCCTGTGTCTAGCCTGTGTCTAGCCTGTGTCTAGCTCAGGTTCTAGCCTGTGTCTAGCCTGTGTCCAGCCTAGCAGCCTGTGTCTAGCCTGTGTCTAGCCTGTGTCTAGCCTGCATGCTAGCCTGTGTCTAGCCTGTGTCTAGCCTGTGTCTAGCCTGTGCCTAGCCTGTGTCTAGCCTGTGCTAGCCTGTGTCTAGCCTGTGTCTAGCCTGTGCCTAGCCTGTGTCTAGCCTGTGTCCAGCCTGCCTGTGCCTAGCCTGTGTCTAGCCTGTGCCTCCAGTGTCTAGCCTGTGTCTAGCCTGTGCCTCAGCCTGTGTCTAGCCTGTGTCCTAGCCTGTGTCTAGCCTGTGTCTAGCCTGTGCCTAGCCAGTGTCTAGCCTGTGTCTAGCCTGTGCCTAGCCTGTGTCTAGCCTGTGCCTAGCCTGTGTCTAGCCTGTGTCCAGCCTGTGCCTAGCCTGTGCCTAGCCAGTGTCTAGCCTGTGTCTAGCCTGTGCCTAGCCTGTGTCTAGCCTGTGTCTAGCCTGTGCCTAGCCAGTGTCTAGCCTGTGCCTAGCCTGTGCCTTGCCTGAGTCTAGCCTGTGTCTAGCCTGTGCTAGCCTGTGTCTAGCCTGCCTGTGCCTAGCCTGGCAGCGCAGTGTCTAGCCTGTGCCTAGCCTGCTGTCTAGCCTGTGTCTAGCCTGTGTCTAGCCTGTGTCTACCTGTGCCTAGCCTGTGTCTAGCCTGTGTCTAGCCTGTGTCTAGCCTGTGTCTAGCCTGTGCCCTGTGTCTCAGCCTGTCTAGCCTGTGTCATAGCCTGTGCCTAGCCAGTGTCTAGCCTGTGTCTAGCCTGTGTCTAGCCTGTGTCTAGCCTGTGTCTAGCCTGTGTCTAGCCTGTGTCTAGCCTGTGCCTAGCCTGTGTCTAGCCTGTCTAGCCTGTGTCTAGCCTGTGCCTAGCCTGTGTCTAGCCTGTGTCTAGCCTGTGTCTAGCCTGTGTCTAGCCTGTGCCTAGCCAGTGTCTAGCCTGTGTCTAGCCTGTGTCTAGCCTGTGCTAGCCTGTGCCTAGCCTGTGTCTAGCCTGTGTCTAGCCTGTGTCTAGCCTGTGTCTAGCCTGTGTCTGCCAGCCTGTGTCCTAGCCTGTGTCTAGCCTGTGCCTAGCCAGTGTCTAGCCTGTGTCTAGCCTGTGCCTAGCCTGTGCCTAGCCTGTGCTGGCATGTGCCTAGCCTGTGCCTAGCCTGTGTCTAGCCTGTGTCTAGCCTGTGTCTAGCCTGGCAGCCTAGGTCCAGCTGCCTGTGCCTAGCCTGTGTCTCAGCCTGTGTCTAGCCTGTGTCTAGCCTGTGCCTAGCCCAGCAGGCCTGTGTCTAGCCTGTGTCTAGCCTGTGTCTAGCCCAGTGCCTAGCCTGTGTCTAGCCATGTGCCTAGCCTGTGTCTAGCCTGTGTCTAGCCTGTGTCTAGCCTGTGACTGGCTGTGCCAGCCTGTGTCTAGCCTGTGTCTAGCCTGTGTCTAGCCTGTGTCTAGCCTGTGTCTAGCCTGTGTCTAGCCTGTGTTCAGCCTGTGTCTAGCCTGTGTCTAGCCTGTGTCTAGCCTGTGTCTAGCCTGTGTCTAGCCTGTGTCTAGCCTGTGCCTAGCCTGAGTTAGCCTGTGTCTAGCCTGTGCTAGCCAGTGTCTAGCCTGTGTCTAGCCTGTGTCTAGCCTGTGTCTAGCTCCAGTGTCTAGCCTGTGTCTAGCCCAGCTTTGTGTCTAGCCTGTGTCTAGCCTGTGTCTAGCCTGTGTCTAGCCTGTGTCTAGCCTGTGTCTAGCCTGTGTCTAGCCTGTGTCTAGCCTGTGTGCTTGCCTGTGTCTAGCCTGTGTCTAGCCTGTGTCTAGCCTGTGCCCTAGCCTGTGTCTAGCCTGTGCCCAGCCTAGCCTGTGTCTAGCCTGTGCCAGGCCTGTGTCTAGCCTGTGTCTAGCCAGTGTCTAGCCTGTGTCTAGCCTGTGTCTAGCCAGTGTCTAGCCTGTGCCTAGCCTGTGCTTAGCCAGCTAGCCTGTGTCTAGCCTGTGTCTAGCCTGTGTCTAGCCTGTGCCTTGCCTGTGTCTAGCCTGTGTTTAGCCTGTGCCTAGCCTGTGTCTAGCCTGTGTCTAGCCTGTGCCTAGCCTGTGTCTAGCCTGTGTCTAGCCCAGTGCCTAGCCAGTGTCTAGCCTGTGTCTAGCCTGTGTCTAGCCTGTGTCTAGCCTGTGTCTAGCCTGTGCAGCCTGCCTAGCCTGTGTCTAGCCCAGTGTTTAGCCTGTGTCTAGCCTGTGTCTAGCCTGTGTCTAGCCTGTGTCTAGCCTGTGTCTAGCCTGTGTCTAGCCTGTGTCTAGCCAGTGTTTAGCCTGTGTCTAGCCTGTGTCTAGCCTGTGTCTAGCCTGTGTCTAGCCTGTGTCTAGCCTGTGTCTAGCCTGTGTCTAGCCTGTGCCTAGCCTGGCTGTGCATAGCCTGTGCCTAGCCAGTGTCTAGCCTGTGTCTAGCCTGTGCCTAGCCAGTGTCTAGCCTGTGCCTAGCCTGTGTCTAGCCTGTGCCCAGCCGTGCCAGTAGCCTGTGTCTAGCCAGTGTCTAGCCTGTGTCTAGCCTGTGCCTAGCCTGTGTCTAGCCTGTGTCTAGCCTGTGTCTAGCCTGTGTCTAGCCCAGTGTCTAGCCTGTGTCTAGCCTGTGTCTAGCCTGTGTCTAGCCAGTGTCTAGCCTGTGTCTAGCCTGTGCCTAGCCTGCGGACTAGCCTGTGTCTAGCCTGTGTCTAGCCTGTGTCTAGCCTGTGTCTAGCCTGTGTCTAGCCTGTGTCTAGCCTGTGTCTAGCCTGTGTCTAGCCTGTGTCTAGCCTGTGCCTAGCCTGTGTCTAGCCTGTGTCTAGCCTGTGTCTAGCCTGTGTTCAGCCTGTGTCTAGCCTGCCTGTGCCTGTGTCTAGCCTGTGTCTAGCCCAGTGCCTAGCCAGTGTCTAGCCTGTGTCTAGCCTGTGTCTAGCCTGAGCCTAGCCTGTGTCTAGCCTGTGTCTAGCCTGTGTCTAGCCTGTGTCTAGCCAGTGTCTAGCCTGTGCCTAGCCTGTGTCTAGCCTGTGTCCAGCCTGTGCCTAGCCTGCAGCGTGTTAGCCTGTGTCTAGCCTGTGTTCAGCCTGTGTCTAGCCTGTGTCTAGCCTGTGTCTAGCCTGTGTCTAGCCTGTGTCTAGCCTGTGTCTAGCCTGTGTCTAGCCTGTGTCTAGCCTGTGTCTAGCCTGTGTCTAGCCTGTGTCTGGCCTTGCCTCAGCCTGGCCTGTGCCTAGCCTGTGCTAGCCTGTGCCTAGCCAGTGTCTAGCCTGTGTCTAGCCTGTGCCTAGCCTGTGTCTAGCCTGTGTCTAGCCTGTGTCTAGCCTGTGTCTAGCCTGTGTCTAGCCTGTGTCTAGCCTGTGTCTAGCCTGTCTAGCCTGTGTCTAGCCTGTGTCTAGCAGTGCATAGCCTGTGTCTAGCCTGTGTTCAGCCTGTGTCTAGCCTGTGTCTAGCCTGTGTTCAGCCTGTGTTCGCCTAGCCTGTGTCTAGCCTGTGTCTAGCCCAGCTGGCATGTGCCTAGCCTGTGTCTAGCCTGTGTCTAGCCCAGGTCTAGCCTGTGTCTAGCCTGTGTCTAGCCTGTGTCTAGCCTGTGTCTAGCCTGTGTCTAGCCTAGCCTAGCCTGTGTCTAGCCAGCTGTGTCTAGCCTGTGTCTAGCCTGTGTCTGCTAGCCTGTGTCTAGCCTGTGTCCCTGTGTCTAGCCTGTGCTAGCCTGTGTCTAGCCTGTGTCTAGCCTGTGTCTAGCCTGTGCCTAGCCTGTGTCTAGCCTGTGTGCCTAGCCTGTGTCTAGCCTGTGCCTAGCCTGTGTCTAGCCTGTGTCTAGCCAGTGTCTAGCCTGTGCCTCTAGCCTGTGTCTAGCCTGTGCCTAGCCTGTGTCTAGCCTGTGTCTAGCCTGTGCCTAGCCAGTGTCTAGCCTGTGTCTAGCCTGTGTCTAGCCTGTGCCTGCAGGCCCTGTGTCTAGCCTGTGTCTAGCCATGTGTCTAGCCTGTGCCTAGCCTGTGTCTAGCCTGTGTCTAGCCTGTGTCTAGCCTGTGTCTAGCCTGTGTCTAGCCTGTGTCTAGCCTGTGCCTAGCCTGTGTCTAGCCTGTGTCTAGCCTGTGCCTAGCCTGTGTCTAGCCTGTGCCTAGCCTGTGTCTAGCCTGTGCCTAGCCTGTGTCTAGCCTGTGTCTAGCCTGTGCCTAGCCTGTGCCTAGCCTGTGTCTAGCCTGTGTCTAGCCTGTGTCTAGCCTGTGCCTTGCCTGCCCTAGCCTGTGCCTGTGTCTAGCCTGTGTCTAGCCTGTGTCTAGCCTGTGTCTAGCCTGTGCCCTAGCCCAGTGTCTAGCCTGTGTCTAGCCTGTGTCTAGCCTGTGCCTAGCCTGTGCCTAGCCTGTGTCTAGCCTGTGTCTAGCCTGTGCCTAGCCTGTGTCTAGCCAGTGTCTAGCCTGTGTCTAGCCTGTGTCTAGCCTGTGTCTAGCCTGTGCCTAGCCTGTGTCTGGCCTGTGCCTAGCCTGTGTCTAGCCTGTGTCTAGCCTGTGTCTAGCCTGTGTCTAGCCTGTGCCTAGCCTGTGTCTAGCCTGTGTCTAGCCTGTGTCTAGCCTGTGTCTAGCCTGTGTCTAGCCTGTGTCTAGCCTGTGTCTAGCCTGTGTCTAGCCTGTGTCTAGCCTGTGTCTAGCCTGTGTCTAGCCTGTGCCTAGCCTGTGTCTAGCCTGTGTCTAGCCTGTGTCTAGCCTGTCGCCTAGCCTGTGCCTAGCCAGTGTCTAGCCTGTGTCTAGCCTGTGCCTAGCCTGTGTCTAGCCTGTGCCTAGCCTGTGTCTAGCCTGTGTCTAGCCTGTGCCTACTGTGTCTAGCCTGTGTCTAGCCTGTGTCTAGCCTGTGTCTAGCCTGTGCCTAGCCTGTGTCTAGCCTGTGTCTAGCCTGTGCCTAGCCCAGTGTCTAGCCTGTGTCTAGCCTGTGCCTAGCCTGTGTCTAGCCTGTGCCTAGCCTGTGTCTAGCCTGTGTCTAGCCTGTGTCTAGCCTGTGTCTAGCCTGTGTCTAGCCTGTGTCTAGCCTGTGTCTAGCCTGTCTAGCCTGTGCCTAGCCTGTGTCTAGCCTGTGCCTAGCCTGTGTCTAGCCTGTGCCTAGCCTGTGTCTAGCCTGTGTCTAGCCTGTGTCTAGCCTGTGTCTAGCCTGTGTCTAGCCTGTGCCTAGCCTGTGTCTAGCCTGTGTCTAGCCTGTGTCCAGCCTGTGTCTAGCCTGTGTCTAGCCTGTGTCTAGCCTGTGTCTAGCCTGTGTCTAGCCTGTGTCTAGCCTGTGTCTAGCCTGTGTCTAGCCTGTGTCTAGCCTGTGTCTAGCCTGTGTCTAGCCTGTGCCTAGCCTGTGTCTAGCCTGTGCCTAGCCTGTGTCTAGCCCGGTGTGTCAGCCTGTGCTAGCCTAGCCTGTGTCTAGCCTGTGTCTAGCCTGTGTCTAGCCTGTGTCTAGCCTGTGTCTAGCCTGTGTCTAGCCTGTGTCTAGCCTGTGTCTAGCCTGTCCAGCCTGTGTCTAGCCTGTGTCTAGCCTGTGTCTAGCCTGTGTCTAGCCTGTGTCTAGCCTGTGTCTAGCCTGTGTCTGCCTGTCTAGCCTGTGTCTAGCCTGTGCCTAGCCTGTGCCTAGCCCAGTGTCTAGCCTGTGTCTAGCCTGTGCCTAGCCTGTGTCTAGCCTGTGCCTCAGCCTGTGCCTAGCCTGTGTCTAGCCTGTGTCTAGCCTGTGTCTAGCCTGTGTCTAGCCTGTGTCTAGCCTGTGTCTAGCCTGTGTCTAGCCTGTGTCTAGCCTGTGTCTAGCCTGTGTCTAGCCCAGGTGTCTAGCCTGTGTCTAGCCTGTGTCTAGCCTGTGTCTAGCCTGTGTCTAGCCTGTGTCTAGCCTGTGTCTAGCCTGTGCCTAGCCTGTGTCCAGCCTGCCTGTGTCTAGCCTGTGTCTAGCCTGTGCCTAGCCTGTGCCTAGCCTGTGCCTAGCCTGTGTCTAGCCTGTGCCTAGCCTGTGCCTGTGCCTAGCCTGTGTCTAGCCTGTGTCTAGCCTGTGTCTAGCCTGTGCCTAGCCTGTGTCTAGCCTGTGTCTAGCCTGTGTCTAGCCTGTGTCTAGCCTGTGTCTAGCCTGTGTCTAGCCTGTGTCTAGCCTGTGCCTAGCCTGTGTCTAGCCTGTGTCTAGCCTGTGTCTAGCCTGTGTCTAGCCTGTGTCTAGCCTGTGTCTAGCCTGTGTCTAGCCTGTGTCTAGCCTGTGTCTAGCCTGTGTCTAGCCTGTGCCTAGCCTGTGTCTAGCCTGTGCCTAGCCTGTGCCTAGCCCGTGCCTAGCCTGTGTCTAGCCTGTGTCTAGCCTGTGTCTAGCCCAGTGCCTGTGCCCAGCCTGTGTCTAGCCCGGTGTCTAGCCTGTGTCTAGCCTGTGTCTAGCCTGTGTCTAGCCTGTGTCTAGCCTGTGTCTAGCCTGTGTCTAGCCTGTGCCTGGCCCCTGTGCCTGTGTCTAGCCTGTGCCTAGCCTGTGTCTAGCCTGTGTCTAGCCTGTGTCTAGCCTGTGTCTAGCCTGTGTCTAGCCTGTGTCTAGCCTGTGTCTAGCCTGTGTCTAGCCTGTGTCTAGCCCGTGCCTAGCCTGTGTCTAGCCTGTGTCTAGCCTGTGTCTAGCCTGTGTCTAGCCTGTGTCTAGCCTGTGCCTAGCCTGTGTCTAGCCTGTGTCTAGCCTGTGTCTAGCCTGTGTCTAGCCTGTGTCTAGCCTGTGCCCAGCCTGTGTCTAGCCTGTGTCTAGCCTGTGTCTAGCCTGTGTCTAGCCTGTGTCTAGCCTGTGTCTAGCCTGTGTCTAGCCTGTGTCTAGCCTGTGTCTAGCCTGTGTCTAGCCTGTGTCTAGCCTGTGCCTAGCCTGTGTCTAGCCTGTGCCTAGCCTGTGCCTAGCCTGTGCCTAGCCTGTGTCTAGCCTGTGTCTAGCCTGTGTCTAGCCTGTGTCTAGCCTGTGCCCAGCCTGTGTCTAGCCTGTGTCTAGCCTGTGTCTAGCCTGTGTCTAGCCTGTGTCTAGCCTGTGTCTAGCCTGTGTCTAGCCTGTGTCTAGCCTGTGTCTAGCCTGTGTCTAGCCTGTGTCTAGCCTGTGTCTAGCCTGTGTCTAGCCTGTGTCTAGCCTGTGTCTAGCCTGTGCCTAGCCTGTGTCTAGCCTGTGCCTAGCCTGTGTCTAGCCTGTGCCTAGCCTGTGCCTAGCCTGTGCCTAGCCCGTGCCTAGCCTGTGTCTAGCCTGTGTCTAGCCTGTGCCTAGCCTGTGTCTAGCCTGTGTCTAGCCTGTGTCTAGCCTGTGTCTAGCCCGTGCCTAGCCTGTGCCTAGCCTGTGCCTAGCCTGTGTCTAGCCTGTGTCTAGCCTGTGTCTAGCCTGTGCCTAGCCTGTGTCTAGCCTGTGTCTAGCCTGTGTCTAGCCTGTGCCTAGCCTGTGTCTAGCCTGTGTCTAGCCTGTGTCTAGCCTGTGTCTAGCCTGTGTCTAGCCTGTGTTCAGCCTGTGTCTAGCCTGTGTCTAGCCTGTGTCTAGCCAGCCTGTGCCCAGCCTGTGCCTAGCCTGTGTCTAGCCTGTGTCTAGCCTGTGTCTAGCCTGTGTCTAGCCTGTGTCTAGCCTGTGTCTAGCCTGTGTCTAGCCTGTGTCTAGCCTGCAGTCTAGCCTGTGCCTAGCCAGTGTCTAGCCTGTGTCTAGCCTGTGTCTAGCCTGTGCCCAGCCTGTGCCTAGCCTGTGTCTAGCCTGTGTCTAGCCTGTGTCTAGCCTGTGTCTAGCCTGTGTCTAGCCTGTGTCTAGCCTGTGTCTAGCCTGTGTCTAGCCTGTGTCTAGCCTGTGCCTAGCCTGTGTCTAGCCTGTGTCTAGCCTGTGCCTAGCCCGTGTCTAGCCTGTGTTCTAGCCTGTGTCTAGCCAGTGTCTAGCCTGTGTCTAGCCTGTGTCTAGCCTGTGCTAGCCTGTGTCTAGCCTGTGCTAGCCTGTGTCTAGCCTGTGCCTAGCCTGTGCCTAGCCTGGTCTAGCCTGTGTCCAGCCTGTGTCTAGCCTGTGTCTAGCCCGTGCTAGCTAGCCTGTGTCTAGCCTGTGTCTAGCCTGTGTTCAGCCTGTGTCTAGCCTGTGTCTAGCCTGTGTCTAGCCTGGTCGAGCCTGTGTGTCTAGCCTGTGTCTAGCCTGTGTCTAGCCCGTGTCTAGCCTGTGTCTAGCCTGTGTCTAGCCTGTGTCTAGCCTGTGCCTAGCCTGTGTCTAGCCTGTGTCTAGCCTGTGTCTAGCCTGTGTCTAGCCTGTGTCTAGCCTGTGCCTAGCCTGTGTCTAGCCTGTGTCTAGCCTGTGTCTAGCCTGTGCCTAGCCTGTGTCAGCCTGTGTCTAGCCTGTGTCTAGCCTGTGTCTAGCCTGTGTGCCTAGCCTGTGTCCGAGCCTGCGGTAGCTTGTGTCTTCTCTAGCCAGAGACTAGCCAAGTGTGGCTGTGCCTAGTCCAGTCCTAGCTTGTGCCTAGCCTGTAGTCTAGCCTGTGCTCCAGCGTCTTGCCTGTGACTGGCATGTGACTGGCATGTGCATAGCCTGTGCCTGCCAGTGTCTAGCCTGTGCCTAGCCTGTGCTCTGTCTGATCAGGCAGCAGGTGTTTAGCCAGTGGTCAGCTCACCTAGCCTGTGCCTTGCCAGAGACTGGCATGTGCATAGCGTGTGCCCAGCTGAGTGAAACCAGTCAAACATTTTTGCCTAGCCTGCATGCCTAGCCTGTGCTAGCCTGTGCCTTTGCCAGAGACCGAAGTATTGCGTGTGCCCAGCCAGTGCCTTGTGGTGCCTAGCCTGTCTAGCCTGTGTCTAGCCTATATGCTCAGACTGGCATTGCATAGCCTGCCTACTGTAAAAACTAGCTCCATCTAGCTCAGCCTGCGTGGACATGTGCATAGCGTGTGCTCAGCCAGTGCTCCAGCCTGTGCCCATAGCCTGTACTGCCAGGGTCTAGAAATTGTGTCTAGCTCCAGTCTTGCCCAGACTGGCGTGCATAGCCTGTGCCTTGTCAGTGTCTAGCGTGTGTCTCGGGGGTGACTGGCATGTGCATAGCCTGTGTCGCCTGGGTAATCTAGCCTGTGCCTAGCCAGTGTATAGCCTCTTTGTCTGTAGCTCAGCATAGCCTGTGTCTCGCCCAGGTCTACCTGTGTCTCGGGGGTGCCTAGCCAGTATATTTTCTCTGTCTAGCTCAGTTCTTCTGGTGTCTAGCTTCTGGTGTTCAGCTTCAGCTCAGTTCAGCCTAGCCCAGCTCATAGCCCAGGCCCAGCCTGCCTTGCCCAGCCTGGGGCCTGTGTGCCTAGCCTGTGGCTGGCCTGTGCCTAGCCTATGCCTAGCCTGTGCTCCAAGCTCAGCCCAGCCTGAGGTCTAGCCTCAGGGTTCAGCCTTGGGCCAGCCTCTGCCCACAGCCTATGGGGGGCCAGTTTGTAGACTGTGCTTAGCCAGTGTCTAGTCTGTGCCAAGCCCAGGTCTACTCAGGTTCAGCTATTGTTTCTAGCCTCAGGTGTCTAGCCTGTGTTCACCTGGGTGGTTCAGCCTGTGAGTTCAGCCCCAGCCTGGGCCAGGTTCAGGCCCAGGGTCTAGCCCAGGCAGCCATTTCTCCAGGTAGCCTGTGCCTAGCCAGTGTCGAGCTTCCAGCCCAGCCAGTGTCTGGGCCTGTGTCTAGCTCAGTGTATCTGTGTCTAGCCTGTGCCAAGCCCGTGTCTAGGCCTGTGTCTCAGGCCCAGGGTCTAGCCCAGCCTTGCCTGTGCCTTGCCTGTGCCTAGCCACAGTTCAGCCTGTGTCTAGCCTGGTGGCCTTTACCGCAGACTGGCATGTGACTGGCATGTGACCTGTGCCTAGCCAGTGTCTAGGGCCCAGTTCAGCCTGTGCTCTTGCCTGAGACTGGCATGCAGTGCAGGCAGGGTATAGCCAGTGTCTAGCCTGTGTTCATTTTCTGTGCCTTGCCAGAGATCTGGCATGTTAGTAGTGTGTGCCCAGTCAGTGTCTAGCTCAGTGCTTGTAGCCTCCAGCTCTGGCCTGTGTTCAGCCTGCCTTTGCTCAGATCACATGTGGAGCATGTGCATGGCCAGCCTTGCCAGTGTCTAAGGTCTGTGTCTATGCCCAGCCTTTGCCTGACTGGTGGTGCATAGGCTGTGCTGGTGCCAGGCTCAGCCTTGGCCCAGGCAGCCTTGCCAGAGACTGGCATGTGCATACTGTGTGTCGCAGGCCAGTGTCTCACCAGTGCCTAGCTTGTGCCTAGCCTGTGCCTAGCCTGTGTCTAGCCTGTGCCTCAAGCCAGACTGGAAGTGCGCATAGCGTGTGCCTAGCCAGTGCCTTGGGCCTCAGCCTAGCCCGTCTAGCGTCTGTGTCTAGCCTATGCCTGCTCAGACTGGCATGTAAGAAATTTGTGCTCAGCCAGCAGTGTTCAGCCTGCATCTGTAGCCCAGTGCCTAAATGAGACTGGCATGTGCAGGTGTGCTCAGCTTAGCTCAGCTAGTGCTCAGGCTCAGACTAGCCTGTGCCTAGCCTGTGTCTAGCCGCTCCAGTGTTCAGCCTGTGCCTTGCTCAGATCCTGGGAAGCATGTGCATAGCCTGTGCCTAGCCAGTGTCTAGCGTGTGTGTGTCTAGCCTGTGACTGGCATGTG